>WBNH01010200.1:0-93015 GCA_013401255.1 Urocolius indicus
CCCCACTCCTGATCCCAGCCAGGATGCTGCGGTCAATGAAGCCAGCTCAGCACAATCTGATTTGCAGCTTCAAAGGATGCATTCCTCAAACTTGACAGCTGGAAAGCCAAAGCTCAGAGCACATTCCCCATCTGCAGGCTCAGCATGAAAACTTTTCTCTGTTGAAATCCCAGGCAGGTAGGTGAAAGTAGAGAGCCCTGGCACAGCACTGCCATCAAGCTGCTAAAAGCTCAGCCTGCTATACTTCCCCTCAAATGTTGCAATTAAGGTGGCCTAAATGACTCATTAAACTTTTCATTTGGAGCTTCATGGTAGGCAGCATCATTTCAGACCTTGCCTCAGGGCACAGAAGTCTCTGTCAGAGTCCCCACAGCTTGTGAAGTGTGAACCCTTCTGCCTCTCTCCTTATAAACAGCCATGGAGCCCCAAACTCTTCAGGCTAAGGCTTTGGCCAAGTTAGCCAGGTGTAGAACATCAATGTGGGGGACAGGAGAGGAAAGGAGTGAGCCTGGGAGCCCTGCAATGTGTTAATTATCTTGATTTTTAGTTTCCTAGAAACTAGATCTAATCAGTTAGGCTGTAACAGGATCCCTGTCAGAGAGCTGAGCTGCAGCATAACTCCAGGAAGGACTCTGTGAAAAGTCCTTTAAAAGAAACAGATCTCAAAAAGCAAGAGGAACTTCTGGGAAGAAATACAGCTCCTGTGGCAGTGAGCCAAGTGCACTTTTCAGTGCACTGCTCTTTGCTCTGCACCCTGCCTTTTTGATCCTTTCCAGCTCAGCTGCACCTAAGTTTTATTCTCCTTCCTTTCTATTCATCATTTCAAGGTCTTGGCCACAAGCACAGAAACTTGCTGACAGAAAAGAGAACAATAAATTGGGGAAACTGAGACAGTGTTTAGAAAAGGTACTGTCCACCTTCCCAGCTTTTGTCAGTTGCAGTGTTTTCCCCACATCACACCCCCAAGCTGCAAGGATTTGGATGTCTAGCAGCCACAGTGGCTACAAAAACCTGAGGTTTAATGGACAGGCTACTGCCAGCAGCATTATCCACGTCTGGCCTGTGAATATAGTTGTCTCCTAATGCCAGGAGCAGCACCAGATGAGAGACAACATTCCCAGAGAAAGGAGTATATAAATATACATATAAAAATGTAGATATATAAAGAGCAAGGAATCAACAGGAGAAGAAGGTGGATGAGTAAAGGCAACGCTGCAATCCACCTCTTCCTTGGCTAAACCTCTGCCTGGGAATCACTCAATGTGACAGAGGCCTCCAGCTTCACTCACTGATGCTCTGCAGACACAGCAATCTAAAAACCAGCTGGGGCTAAAAGACTACAAGGCTCTGTGTTAGAAAGGAGGCACTTTCAGGAGTGGAAAGGAAACAGAAGGAAATCCTTTTCCAAACTACAGAAGTGAAGACAAACAAATGGCACTAAGTGAGGAGAAAGCAAGCAAGCAGCAATGGTAGAAAAATGGGGAATACTGGGTGATTTCCTCATTTAGGGGATCTGATTTAAAGAGCCATTGTAATATTTCTTCTCTACTTTTTCTAGGATAAGCAAACAGGAACTAACTGTCTTATAATTGCCAACTGTGCTTTTATGCAGGAGTGGCATCATCAGGTTTGAAGGCTTCATGGTAACCTTTCAAAGCAGCCCCATTAGCTCTAGATACACCAAATCAATAAAAAGAGACAGGAAAGAAGATTAAATTAGTCCAGACCTTTTAAAATGAGAAGTAAGGAAGTAACTGAGGCTTTTCCTCTCTTTTAAAAGGAATCTGTGAAGAGCAATGGCACGGGGCTGGCATCATTCAGTCTGGAAGGTAATCATTCACTTCCAAGGCTCTGAAATACCAACAGCTGAAGTCTCATGGAAAGTTGATAGTATCTCTGCCCCCAATGGACTGCACGTGGGCAGGTAACAATCAGCCTCAACCAAATACCTCAGATTTGACAGCAAGAGGTGAAAACCCTTTGAAAAAGATTCCTGTAGAACAGGGTGGTGACCAGAATCACACAGGTGGATTTTCTGAATGTTCCCATAAAAGAGCAAGGGAAAGTGAAGAAATAAGTGATATATGACTGCAAGATAGCTAATTCTGCATCTCCTTCAAATTACAGCTTGAAGGATCAACTTGTATTAGGATGCATTGAAAAGAGTGTGGGCAGCAGCTTGAGGGAGGTTGTGCTGCCCCTCTGCTCTGCCAGAGCTGCTGAGGCCTCATCTGGAGTCCTGTGGCCAGTGCTGGGCTCCCCAGCTCCAGAGGGACAGGGAACTGCTGCAGAGAGGCCACTGCAGGGCCAACAAGATGATCAGGGCACTGGAGCATCTTTCATACAAGGAAAGGCTGTGGGACCTGAGGCTGTTCAGTCTGGGGAAGAGAAGCCTGAGGGGGGAGCTCATTAACACTTAGAAGTACCCAAATGGTGGGTGTCAGGAGGATGGGGTCAGTCTTTTTTCTGTTGTGCCCAGTGCCAGGATAAGGGGTGATGGACATGAGCTGGAACACAACAAGTGCCACTGAAACAGGAGGAGAAGCTCCTTTGGTGCTGAGGTGAGGGAGCCCTGGCCCAGGCTGCCCAGGGAGGGTGTGGAGGCTCCTTCTCAGGAGGTTTCCAACCCCACCTGGACACGTTCCTATGTGACCTGATATAGGTGGAACCTGCTTGAGCAGGGGCTGGGGCCTGGTTCTGTGATTTTATGATTTGTTTCAGCTATCAAAAGCCAGATCCCAGAGAAAACCTTAGAGGGGACTGTGATGTTTGCCACATTGTACACAGCAACACAGACGAACTTATTAAGAAAGAACATCATCACTTGTATGTACAAGATGTTTGCCATCATGGGACAGTGAAAGACAGTCACACAGTGTTATATGGGCTCTGTAATTTGGGACACAAGTGAGAGGCAGTTGTGACACCCTGGAGGAGGCTGGGATTGGTGAGATGCAGGCAGGAGGGAGGCATGGACGTGCTGCCTCTGAATTTTTAGGTGCAGCTTTGAAACTCAATATCTGAGGGAGTCAATCAAATATCCTGAATATAGCATGCCAAACAACCACAGCACACACAGCAGTGTTGGGCAGTCTCCCAGCCTCTTTGCTTGAGACAAGGCAAGAGCAGGAGTTGCTCAGCAAAAGGACAAATTTCAGCCTGTCCATAGATTACAAACTGGACTAACTTGATCTTTGCAGCAGAAAGCACATGGTTTGTTCTCTTTTCTTGCTAAACACTGAACAAGGATACAAAATTCACTGCTCTGTTGCTGTCAGCATATTCAGGCTGTAGCTCAATGGAAACCAGAGCTGCCAGCTGTGGTCACAATACCTTACTAAATAATAATGATTGAGCAGGGAATAACAAATAGCCATCATTCTTGTTCACATGTGATCATGGGCAGCTCTGTGAGTTGCAGCCTTTTCTTTAAGCACACATAACAAACAATACTCTGTTCTCCTGAACTTTTCAGGAGTGAACAATAACAGCTGTGACACAAGCAAATTGAGCAGCTATTCCAAGTTCAAACAAATGCTAATCCATTTTGTTCTTATAAATCTTCAGCTTGACAACAGAAAAAACACACCCAAGAAAACACTTCAGCAAAAATCTCTGAGCAGAACTTACCATAGGCATTAGGGAATTCTCCAGGACCTGGTCCTGGATAAAAAGGTCCTGGTCCTGGAGGCTGAACAGGATACTGTTGGGGAGGCCCAACATATGGGGTGCCACTGTGACGATACTAGAAGGAGGGAAAAGAAAGGACCAGAAGTTTACAAGGAGTTGGGTAATTTCATGCTGTTGCACACAGGACCTGTAACTGACCTTCTCCCCAAATCAAGAGGGATCTGATTAATAAACCGTTAATAAAAGGTTACTGTCAAATAAGTAAGAAGTGAGCTACATCATCTAAAGATGGGTGGGAAGGACACGAGAGCTGAAGTAGAAAAGTCACTGCTCCGATTTCAGCAATCTCCTGTTTTCATGAGGCCCAAGGTTTCAGAGGAACTGTAAATCTCTGAAGTCAATTTAGATACACCTATAGCACAAACCACTGGTTTTGAGGGGGGACCTTATTCTTAATTTATTCTTAATGCTTCCATGCACAGAAGAATTCCTACAGAAAACAGACAGGGGAGAGAAACCTGCAGCTACCAGCTTCACTTCCCTCCTCTGCCCCAACCCTGAGACAGGTCTGGAGAGTAAATGTTGCTCTGCTGTTTCTTAGATGCCTGGACAGTTACCTGTTGTATACAGTACTGGGGGCCCTGAGGCATGGGATAGGGCATTGGCAGATGATTAACCATCATGATGTGTTGGTTGGTTTGATAAACAGCGGTCGGCGTCTGGGCACCAGGACGGATGGAAGGGTTGCTGTTCTGGATGGTGGCTCTTGGAGGCTGGATCTGAGGCCTCTGAAAAAACTAGGGCAGGTGAGGGAGAGAGGAGGGAGAGAAAAGAGAAAACAAAGGCTTGGTCAGAACTTTCTGGGATAGAATTTTAAGTGGGACAGTAGTTTCATTACACTGCTACTTCAAAGGCTTGCCACACGTTCAGAAAACTGCAGGATAGCTTCTGCTCCTGTGCAAGTAGCAAGATCATGCTCCAGCTTTCTATTTGACAAGGTGGGAAACTTTAAACTCCAATAATTATTACCTTGTGTCTACTGAATTATCCAGCTCAACTTTCACAGGAAAATCATTAGGAAAAGGATATTTGTCAATTATATATCTTTTATAAGGTGGCTTTGACTGCCAAAAAAGCCACTTTTTACAGATATACCAGGGAAATAAAAGATCAACTGTTCCAACATACCTCCAGAACAGCTAAAAACACATTCAGATTTTTACAGAAGCCAGAGGCCCGTTGGTGTCTGCCCATTACACACAGGGAATCAGCTTGCTTTGTCCTGCCTTCTGTTTTCAGAAAGGTGGCAAACTCTTCCAGGGTGGCACCAAACTCTTCTACCACGTTTGCATGAAGTGATGCCCCATACAGATGCATCAGGTCCAGGAAACCAAGCAACCCCACTGGTACCCACTGCTCCGTTCTCAACCCTTATGTGCCAAGCAAAGGCATCAGCATCCAGGGTTTGGAGCATCTGTGGCACTGGAAGACCTTGCTCTGGAGTCTTTGCAATCTTGGAACTCAAGTCAGTAAGATATGCATCAGATAGTAATTAAACGCATTCACTAACAGAGTGATGATACAAGTGAGAGAGATACTTATGCCATGCAGAACCAGGAGTTAAAATTACCTGTATAGGTCTGAATCCTCCCTTCAATAACGAAGCAAGAAAGCAGCAGGAAACAGAAAGAAAGCCAATGGAACAGCTTACAGATCAATAGGAAGGAATAGGATACAACATGCACCCTAATTGCACACAATTCCATCCATCTTTCTAGCCTGCTTTGACTAATCTCTTACAGAAACAGCAAGAATAAAAGGACACTGAACTGGTACCAAGGATTCTTCTACCAGAATCCCAAGGCAAGGGGCAGAAACTCTTCCAGGGGAAGTTTTATACAGAAGTGTAGGAGTACAAAATGAAACCAAATTAAAACACAGAACCATGATTAACTGCAGGAAATATGACAGTAAAGAAAGGCTTTATGTTTACTCTGCTCCTAAAGCATCAAACATTTGTCCTTCCTGGTCTCTTTCAGTGATCCAGAGATAGTAGATAGAACAGAAACCCTTGTTCACATCAGGGATCAGCTCTCTACTTCTGCACCAAGACTAGAAGGAGAAGAAATGGAATGTATATGGTTGCTAAGCAAAAGTAACAACAAAAATTAGGTCATCATAGATCACATCAAAGATTGTTGAGTGATGAATGCAAATAGTCTGTGAGTAACTACATCCCAAGGAGTGAGAAGAGAGCAGGAACCACTAAGGAAGCAAAGAATGAGCTGGGTTTATGTGCCCTGGGATTTGGGAAGGATGGGGTAGGATGGCAGGAAGCTGTGATGCCTCTATACTTGACATGACAATGAGCTCCAAATGGTCATTCTGGTGCTGATGAAGGCTTCAGGACACCCAAGATGTTCCCCACAGCAAAGTATTTCTCCAGGAAAGCCACAAATGACTGTCCATCTCAGAAACCCAGAGAGCGTGAAGATGAAGGCAATGCTTCTATGTCCAACCATGTGGAATCTAGATGAAGAACTGGCGCTGGCACACTGGAAGTGTGACCTGAACCAGAAGGCGGCAACTGTTTAGGGAGAAAAGTTTGGTAACAAGGGTACAGAAAGAAAATGAGAAGAGCATGTGTTAATAAAAGCCTAGATGTGTGGGGAGTGATGGGTGTTGCATGAACCAAGGGCACGTGTTGAATTCATGGTGAGAGTAACTAGGGTCTGCAATTTGTCAATATCCAAACACACTCCAAGGTGTTGAAGTCCTCTCTTCTTTCACTACAGACCACTGAATGATGACTATTTCCAACCTGATAGCAAGTTACACCCAATGTGGGGTGTGGGAGGTGAAAACCAGTCAATAACCACCACAATTCTGTCCTCTGTATACTGAGTGAAAATGGGCTGGAGGCTAAAGCATGACCTGTCTCTCTACTGACAGTAACTACATCCACAGGGCAGCAGAGAAAAGCCTTCATCGCAAGAGATGAGTTCCTGTGTGACCTACTCTAGGTGGTCCTGCTCTAGCAGGGGGTTGCACTGGATGAGATTCTGTGAGAGCCACAGACATGAACCTCACTCCCCCAGCACCTGCTACACCCATGAAACCTGCCAGTACCATCACTGAAACCACTGAGGGAAGACTTAGAGCAACAGAAACTCCTTGTTCATGGGCAGCTTTTCACTTCTGTCGCTGGCAACTGGTACCTAGAAGATCATGAGATGTTATCTATTGGGATGACACACTGATGAAACTCCACTTCATGAAACACAAGCTGGCTCTTCCTCCCTGCCATGGAAGAAGGAAGGAAAGCACGTTCTCTGCACCACAATGGGATGGTGTATTGTAAAGGTTTGCTCTTCCATAAAGCACTGAACATCACCATGGTAGTGCTAAGCTCTTCTACAGAAGAAGGAGGATCTCTGATGAGGAAACCCTAGGTTAAAACCCCTCAACTTCTCAAAACCACTCTGAACTGCCCACAGCACCACAGAGGTAGCTCAGATGCTGAGGCTGGGAAAACAGGGGGGAAATTTCATTACTAAAAGGAAGATGGATACAATGAGAAGAAAAGCAGATCCATTATTCCAAACAGCAAGACCATCAAGAAGCTTTTGCAAGTGTCAAACAGAGATATATCTGGCAAAGCTTGAACTACTTTTAGCTGCTCCACTGAAACTCTGAAGGAAAGCTGTTGTCTTCAGTGCACTGTGCATTTGGTTTGTATGTGGGTTTTACTGCTCAAAACAAATGTTATCTGCCTGGCACACTGTTTTATGTTCCATCCTTGTTCCCTGTTCCTCCTAAGCTAAGCTAGCAATATTCAAAGTCTTTCTTACAATTGTTTCATTATTCTAACTTGATTTGCTAATAAATTCACCCTGCAAGGTCAAACAGATGCCTGCACGGACATTTGTGAGTAATGCTAATGCTGTCCTGTGGGAGATCACCAGGAGATGAAAATCTGACATATTTTGTCTCTATTTCTTCTAATAAGTGCAGGAGGTGGGAGTGGAACACAGAGGACCAACTCAGGATCAGAATGAAGGTACTCTGGGCCACAGCAAGGCTTCTGATAGAAATCCTATGTTACATCAACCCTTCCTTGACTACTTCCTTCAAAAATTAAGTGTTGTTACGTTCAGTGATGATCAAGTTAGTGTGAAACATAACACAGTCATTCAGCAACCAGTGAGGACCAGAGCTGTGGTCCTCAAGTCACGGTCCCATCCTTTATCTGATCCAAAGATTTCTTGGATCACCTTGGAGTCAGTACTACTGGACAATACAGTCTTAACATTTTCCTCCTAGGATTGCTCCCCCCTGATATACCCACAGGAGAGCACAGCTAAAGCCCTCTCAGATTGTGGTTTTATCAGCTGCCCCAACTCCTTTAGCCTGTTCATTTAATAAGCTCTCATCATCTCAGAAGCACTTCACCTCCCTTCCTCAAGGAAGCCTTTCAAGAGAGAGCAGAACTGCACACATCTTTCAGACAAGGTTTCTCCAGCTCTTCCCAAGATAAAGGTTTATCTAGAGGTGGGGTTGTGCAGATGGTTTCAGCTGATGAGCTTCCACTTGACAGAATAAAAAACTCCTTCTCGGCACTGAAGTGGAAGTGCTTGCACCTTGCAGTGCTGGGTCACACACCAGTCCTCTTTGCTCTGCAGCCAGCAGCCCTGAGCTAATCATAACTTTCTAGTTTTGTAGTCATTAGGCTTGCTGCAGACACATACCTGTTAATTGTACCAGAGTAATTAACATTCCTATTAAGGCAATCTATTACTAAACCTCCTGGCTACCCCTCTCAGCACTACCCTGCCACTCACTTCTTAGTCACTATACACACATGTCCTGATATCCTCTTACTAACCATCATCTTCTCCTGGTTAATTTTCTTCTCATATGACCCTGTGTCAAAAGCCTGTTGAAGGCCAACCTGATAAGAGGCTGTCATCTAGAAAAATCAATGATCAAAGAGAGCACCAACCTCCTCCTGATAAACCACCACTGCATTTTAATTGATTTTCTATTTACTCTGGTTTTCTCGGCCATCAGTTGCAGTGAAATGTGTGTGGAGCAACTCTCTCCCTGCTCTAAAACCTTCCCTGAAAAACAGAATTGAGGTGAGAGGGCTGAAAACCAATCTCTGCTAACCTTAGCCCATCCAACACAATGGACATAGACACAAGTCTATTTTTCTCTAGCTTGGATCACAGATGGCAGTTGTGATGGATCCACAAAGCCCTGCAGAAGGTTGCAGAGAAAGGAAGCCAAAAGAAAATTCAATGAGTTGTCAACAAATCAACTCACAAACCCAAGCTCTCTGTCCTAATTAAGTATCTCCTTCCCTAAGACAGCTCTGGTATTCATTTTTAGCCTTTTTTTTTTCCACCAAGAAGGCTGATAGGATAAAGTGACCCTGAGCTGGAAGAGGAGGTGCAGGAGCCATGTCTGCTTGTAGCTGAAAGCTGACATGTTCTGTTTGATTTTGAACTTCACCACAGGCACCAGGTCCAAGCTGAAGAACTGCATCCTTGAGTAAAGGATGTAAATATCTGATGCCAGCAGCAGGAGCTGCAGCAGAAAACACACAGGTCCACATCTTGCTTTTTTCCAGTGGTCATCAGTAACCTGCAACAGCCCTTGGGGCACAACATGAGACTTGTTTTCCCTCCTGCCTCAGATTTTCCCTACTTTTGCTATTTCTTAAATGATAAAATGGGTGAAAAATGCTTTTTGTGTCAAGCAGAGGATTTAAGAGTGGCAGCTCCTTTCCATGCTCCTTGGATGAAAACTGAGAAAGGATTATGGCAGTTGTTTCTGATGGCTTTGTAAACTTGAGATACTCCCAAAAAACCTGCCAAATGGGGAGTCAGCTCAGGGAGTGAATTCCTGATCCCTCCAAATCACAAGGCTTTGTAACAACAGGAGGTGGCCAAACCCAGCTTTCTGTTGTATAAGCTGCACTCAAAGGAACTCAAGTAACCTCAAGCTAAAACTGGAACAAACTACACCAGCAACCTCAAACTAAATTAGTCTGCCATAGCCAGTAAACTAATCTCAAATACAATTATAAACCAGAAAGGGAACTATGACATTTCAGTTTATACTTGTCCTTATTTCTGTTTTTAATTACACTGGCCTCTTCTAAGCATGAATTTAAAAATAACCCACATGGTTCCTGAAGTCCCTCCTTAAATTAAAGGTTGTTCTGTGTTTCAGGCTTCAGATTAGAAGAAAACTGCTATTTCCTACCTTGCTCTGTGAGGGTCAGAAGCAGCAAAGTGACTCAAGTACAAAACAAAAGAAGGATGCTCTGTGCACAAAGCAAGCTCAGGCAGGACAGGAGCTGAGGCTGTGACAGCAGACACAAAGGTGTCAGGGAGGGTTTTCCAAACAGTGCCACAAAATGCAGGCTCAGTTTCCTTTTGCTATAGAATAACACTTTGCAGCAGTTCCTCAGGTAGCTTCTCACTCTGTGGTAGTGGGATCTGGAATTACTGATATACATTCAGCTTTTAATTGGAATCACTGCAGCTATTGCCATGTGACTTCAACCCCTATAAGCAAAGGATCCTAAATCTCATTCTAAGGTTGTCTCTGATACAGAGTTGGATGATGCTTCTCTAACATCAACTATCAACTGCCAGGGCAGGCATTCCCATCTGAAAAAAAACCAACCTGTTTGCCAAGTTGCCAGTCAACCTCAGGCACTGAAATCATGTTAATCTGAGCACTTAAAAGATCTGATAATTACAGGAAGTAACATGAAAGAACAATCCATTATTTGACTGAGGAAAGACACAGAATCAATACGAGGCACGTGTTAATAAAAGCACAATGGGACTGGCACAGGAATCGTTGCAAACCTCATCTTGCTGCTGCTTTCTTAGTAGAGTACTTTCTGTTGTTGCCACAAATATTAACACCTCGAAGGCCCATTTAGCTACTGAGTACTTTTTAGGTTACTAAAGTCTCAGAGTCTACAGCATATGCCCTGCATCTGGAACATTGTGTCCAGTTTTGGGCCCCTCAGTTGCAGAAGGACAGGGAGCTGCTGGAGAGAGCTCAGTGCAGGGCCACAGAGATGCTGGAGTGGAGCATCTGCCTTGTGCTGAAAGGCTGAGGGAGCTGGGGCTCTGCAGCTTGGAGGAGCCTGAGGGGTGAGCTCAGNTAAGCCTGTTAAAAGTTTCCCACACTAGAATAATTATGTTGGTCTGAAGCATCCTCTAAGTCTTGGGTTTGTGATGAACTCACCCTGACAACTGTGACCATCAGTGGCAAAAATCCCTGTCCATGCCCCATCTGCATCACGGGCAGAGGCGTTTGGATTCAGAGAAATAAACAGCTCATCTATAGCCCAGGTTTCTCTGTGCCTGCCCTGATCCAGCATGTGACAGACATAACTGGGAATGAAGCCTAAAGCTGTTCTTCTAACAGCAACAGCTTCTCTCAGATAATTATAAGCAGACTCCAAAAGCAACGGAGTCATAAATCTAACTGCAACACAGTTAAAGATGTAGTGATAAAATCAGGAAAACACTTGGAATTGACAAGTTTTAACTTGCAGGGAGGGTCATAACTAGGTCCAAATGAAAGTTTTAAACCAAGTTGTGATGGATTGGTGGTAGAGCCATACCAGAGAAGCCAACAAGCTTTTCCTCTGAGGTTGTGCTGCCTTGAGACTCATGGTCCAAGACCTGGCTCAGTCATTTTAGCAGAGTATTAAATGGCTCTCACAGAAGATACAATTTGCCTTAGTTATGACCTAATGAAAGAACTAAGGAGCTGCTGAACAGAGATGCAATTTTGGTCTCATGGAATATAAACACAGACCTGAAGTGAAGGTCAAGAACAAAAGTATCTAAACAAGATACTAATTCTGTCATTCCCTGAGCTGCCCAGTCATCCTGGAAACATTCTCCCTGTCAATGCAAGCCCTTGCCATGCACAAAACTCATTGCTCTCTCTCTTTCATGTGACATCTGCCTGTGAGCAAACAACAGCAAACACCTCCTTCTACTTTTTAAGCCTTTTCTTTTTTGCCCTGCTCTGGAAGGGTGTCTGACTCCATGCTGCTCTCTGAGGTGGAAGCAACAAAGATGCTCAGCTTTTTTTAGGGTGTCTATGCCTACTTAACACACTTACCTGCTGTCCTGAGACAGTATTTTCCCAAAGGTGTTTGTCTCTACAGCATTCAACTGCTCACACTAACAGGAGTGAAGTGAGAACTAGGTAATTCTCCCTGGAATACTCCAGGGAGGGTGTGGAGGCTCCTTCTCTGGAGGTTTCCAAACCCACCTGGACACTTTCCTGTGTGACCTGATCTAGGGGAATCTGCTTTCACCTGGTGGTTGGACTGGATGAGCTCTAAAGGTCCCTTCCAACTCCCACCATGCTGTGGTTCTGTGACTTAAGCCCCTGTCCCAACATCACTGGAGTTAACAGGATTTTTTTTTTTCTCTGTTATCTTGGTGGAAACAAATTAGTTCTTTCCAAGCCACGAGAAGGCAGTGTGACACAGAAGCATTTCCTCCTCTTTTCCACCCATGAGCACCCCTGGGTCCTCTTAAAAGCTACAAGAAGTACAATCAGTCCACAGGAGAAAAGGCTTTTAATGAAGGTGAATGTAGGAGTTGATAGAAAAAACAACTTTGGATACCATTTGTAGGACAGAAGGGATATGGGCATCTGCCCTGAATCTCAAGAAGCCCTCTAGGTGTTTCTGCCACCCTAATAAACAATGTCCTTAAATTCCATGAGCCAGAACCGCTCCTAATTTTCATTCTTCTTAATACATTGATTCCTTACAACATTTGAGTCTTGCAGCAGGAATACTATGAAGATTCCTAAGAGCTTGGCATTGGTGAGTAAGATCAAAGTTAAGGTAATGGTAACAGATAGCCAGGCACATCACTGACTAAATGTGTGAACTGGACAGTCCTTTGTCTTGCTTTGAGTTTGACAAGTTGGATTTTCTCAGGGACACGAAGACCTGGTTCTTGTTGACATCTTCAGCTCTAGCAAACTCAATCCACCTGCTAGTTTGGGAAACACTCTACAAAGTTTCTAGTGACTTAAGAAGGCAAATAGAGCTCTCAAACACCAGGGAACATCTCTACAGGTTCTTTAGCCCTGGCCCAGGCTGCCCAGGGCGGGTGTGGAGGCTCCTTCCTTGGAGCCCTTCAAAACCCACCGGGACACGTTCCTGTGTGACCTGATCTAGGTGGGCGCTGCTTCTGCAGGGGGGTTGGACTGGATGAGCTCTAAAGGTCCCTTCCAACCCTACTATTCTATGATTTAACTTCCTATGGAAATGATGTTTAGTGGAGTGCAGTGACACCAACTGAGAGTTAAAAGTGTTACTCTGCATTACAGGCAGCTTGTTAGCGGGGTTATGCAGGTGCTAGTATCTACTAAGGGACTGGTTTCCAAAGCCAGCCTTCATTCTGTTAGTGGGTAAATCACCTCCAACCACCCACCACCCCCAGTCAATTAGTTTAGGATGATAATGAAGGGGCAGGGTACTGTACCTGGTGATGGGCAGGTCGAGGCCCCGCTGCAAACTGAGGAAAGGCGGGAGAAACAAACACAAAAGGAAAGGCACAAAGAGTCAGAAACACCACAACGAAACCAAAATGTCACACTCTATGCAAAATAAACCCACAAGAAAAAAAAAAAAGAAAAGAAAACCAAACAAACCAAACCAAACAACCACAAAACAGTCAAAAGCTTTGCTGTGGGACAGTGACAGACAGGTACTGAGAGCTAACGAGTGGAGGTCGCTACGGGCTGACGAGTGCTGCTCGAGAGCTGGGAGGTTTTTCAAGGCACTCTAGAGTAGGAATGCAGGCAGCCTTTATCCTGCCTGGGGAAAAATATAGATATCAACCCAAAAACCAACTGAAAACAAGCAGCAGTGGAGATATTTCAACTGTTTAAGGTGGAGGTAAATGGTTAAAAGCAGCTGGACTGAAGAGCCGTTCCAAATATTTGGTGGGAGCAGAGGATGGAGATTCATAGCTGGAGAGCAGTTAGGAGCCAGGTAGGCACAGCTAGTGTCCTGCCAGCCCCTGCAAGGCAAAGATCAGCAATTCTTTGCACCTACACACAGTGCAATTTCATTGTCAGCTTTTTTATTTTGCCCCCTCCCCATACTGGTCACAACGTGACCCTCCTTTCATAAGTCAGATTGGTCCCCCTCATCTGAAAGCAAAGGAGACAGGTTAAGCTGTGACATCCCCAGGGAGCTGAAGGCATCAGTGGTAGGGTCTGGATGTGGAGTAACAGGAGGTCTTGGGTCCCAGCCCTGAGCTCAGGTTACTAAATCACTTCCCACCCACTTGGGTTACACAGAGAGGAAAGGAATCGGAATTTAACATGCTCAGTAAACATTAAAAGCATTTTCCAAGAAGTAACTGATTGTTAAAATCCAAATAAAAATGAATGCAAGGAATGGAAAAGAGAAATAAAGATGACCAGGTATCCTCTTCCAGAAGCCAGGTTAGGTATTTCAGTCCTTAATGCTCAGTGCAATGAGCAGAACTTCACGAGGAGAGCAGATAAATCTACTGCTAATAGCTCCAACAATTAAATGGGAGTCAATGAAATGAGATCCTGCAATGGCTTCTTCCCCACTGCATGCCTCTAGCCATTCCTAGTCCTGATGGCTTTACTAATGCACACACTACAGTCCACTTCTGCCAAGTCATACTACATGGACTCAGCAAGGTTTATGTTCTGCCTGAGTGATCAAAACTGGCTACTAATTATTGATTTTCTTAACAAGACACCTTTACAGTAGGAGGAGTGGACTGGGGTTCACCTACAGCCCTACCTCCCAGCTACTTTTATGCCTTCAAATATGGGAAGCAAAGCATAAACATTCACTTGTCCAGCTGATTCTCTCCTCTATAAATGATTTTATCACCTATATTTAAGATGTCTAAAAACTAGCCTACTAAGACCTGTGTTTCTATATTCCTTCTACCTTCACCTCATTGGGACATTTGGATGAAAAGGCACCAAAACCTTCAGAAATGAGAAAATATGCAGACATGGACTATTTCTAGCACAAGAGTTTGTAAAGAATGACCTGCACTGATTCACCCAACACTGAGTTTTCCCACCTTTGAACATTTTCCCTAAGCCTTAAAGAAAAAAAACAGCAAGGCATCATTATCTTGTCAGACTAAAGAGTCACAATTGCCACTTTAATAGCAACATCAGGGCAGAAGCACTCAAAGAGTTTCAGCATCTTCCCACGGCTCAGGGCGTGAAGAGGACAGTGGCTCTGCTGATGGGTCCCACCGTGATAAGAAATGGGCACCTGGACAAGTCTCAGAAGGTGAAGGCACTTCAAGTCCTTACTTTCTCAGGAAGAACTCTTCAAAAATAGTTCAAATGCCTCGTGTTTGAGAGAAGGGAATGAAGCTCAGTCTGGAAGGGCTGACATGAGCCTTTCAGCTGGGTATGACACACTCCGTGTTACACACCAATGACAAAGAGTAGCCAATGGAGAATGATGGGGTGGCAAAGCCCATCATTTCACAGGGATGAAGTACCTCTCTTATCACTGTTCCACAGGAAAGATTCATTCCCACTGGGTTTAAAACAAGAGCTGGAAGCTTATATCTGAAGAAACTATAGTCCATGATGGGAAGGAATATGTGTTACAACAGAAAGGCCAAAAAACTCAGAAGAAAAACCTCCAAAGTTAGTGAAAAACACCTTCATCTATTTTGGAACTGGTCACCACTGGCTATTGAGTTTTAACTTGTTGGTTTTAAATGATCCAGGTTGGTAGGATTGATTCCTAGGAGTAGCTGTAAGCAACAGAACAAACTGTAGTCACTGCTGGCTCGGCTTAAAATAGACACTTTGAGGTTTGTTATTCCTCTGTTGGATGAAGGTGGTAAGACAGAAAGGAAAACTTCTTTATGAAACATTCCAACATTTCTGCCACCCACACTTTTGACAGTCCTGCTTGCTGCTCTCTGCACAGTGGGGCATGTTCTCTGTCTGCTGATGGTGAGCTGGCACACCTCAAGCCTCTCGAAAATAACCACTTCTGGATGGCTCAAAACACCTTCTCTGAGCTTTTTTCTTTTTGGCAGGCCTCCTAGAACCAGACAGTTTGTGTTAAAATCACCTGGTGCTCAGGGCTGGCAGCAGCAAGAGCTAATGGGTAGTTTTCAGTAGCTCTGAATGATTCTGATTTCGTTTCCCTTTCCCCAGCTCCAGCTGGAGCTGCACCTTGAAATCCTCACTATTAGAGTGATGCTACAATGCTAACGGGGAGGAAACGTGAAGCCAGTTGGATTGCAAAGGCAACTGTCCTGGAAGGAACAGAAAAGCCTCAACTGTGCAATTGCCAATGGCCTTTGGATGTAGAAACAGGATGGAGGAAGCTCTGGCTGCTCAAGGAAGCGGGGTTAGGATCAACCTCCTTAGTGCAACAACCCCTGTACCCACACCAGCCACAGCAGCTGGGCTATGGAAGCATAGGGATGGCAAAGACATCCTGTTGCCTTCCCCATCCTCTCTTCTCCCTCCCCTCCCCATCAAAAAAAAAAAGAGAAAAGATGGCTAAAAAATAACCAAATAATACTAATCACTAAAAACCAGTAAATCAAGCCCAGCATAAAATGCAAGAGTAGTTCAGGACCAGGCTAGTCTTGCATTTGTTTTGGGGTGGGGAGGTGCAATGAGATGTTATGGGTGCTGGCTTTTAGTAATGGGGGTGGAAATGGTGACTAGCAGAGCAGATGGTAAAAACTGCACACAGGAGAGTTTCAAAAACCCCAGAGAAAAATGGCTGACAACTGCAGACAAATTCCTCCTCAACAACCAGGACCAAACCCTACAAACTGCCACATTTTCCAGCCAAATTTCCTGAAGGTGTTCATCTGTTGAGTGGCAAACCCAAAGCTGCCCTGATCTCTGTCTTACACCAGGGTCAGACCCTCCCCAACTGCAATTCCAACTTTGGACCCTGAGCTGTCACTTCAACCTGGCAGAACCTGCCAGGGTAGCTCATGCTTTTAGCAAAGAAGCAACATCAGTGCACTGCTGGAGATCAGGCAACAAAATAAAAGAGATGGGGTAAAAAACAAAATAAAGAAAACAAATAAAGAAAGAAAGGAGGAAATCAAAACAGTGCCATGGGCACAATTGCCTGCAAGAAGGAGTACAGTTTGTTATATTGCTTACAATGCAGTATTTTATCCAGCCTCTTCCAGCCAGGGACCTGTAAACCGGACTCTGTTCCAAAACCTTCCTCCTCTTCCAGTTGTCTGTGCAATGTATTGGCACTGTTCTGCTGGGCTGTCAAAAAAACTGGTTTAGAGATGCAGCTCTTCAGTCAGGATTTTGCTCCAGTTCTAACCATAGCAATTTATTTGTGCTTTTCAACAATTAAAGAAGATGATCATACTTACTGAGCAAAGGGCAGGGGGGGTTACCATCAGTATCTCACGTTACTGATCAGAACAAGGAGAGAAGGAGGTAGGAGGGGGATCCAGTTATAAATTTGTAGCTGTCCAAATCCCAGAAACATGATCAAAATGGGCTTGTTCATCACCACAGAGGTTACTGGGCCTCAGAACAAACCTTCCTGTGAATCCACCAGAGGCAAAACCTCCAGAAGCGGGGTGAGGGCATCCGGTGAGGCTGTGTGTGGGGGCAAAGCCTGCCTTCTGTGTGCGTGTAGATACCTGTTATGTGGACAAACAGAAGACTTCTGTCTCAGAGGCTTTCAGTTGCCACACTTCAGCAGCATTCACCTTACTCTAAAAAAAGAAGAGTGCTGGGGAAGGTGTAGTGGTTTCAAAGGTGAGCTGAAAGGTGTTAGGACACAGATGTGGATTGGCCAGAGGCACAGGGTTTGCTGCTCCCTTGGTTAACTGAGGCTTGAGACAGCGTGACAGGAAGCTGCCTTGAGCACCAGAAGCTAGGCTGAGCATCTGAGAGTCACCTAGCAGTGTGTGGAACAGTGCCACTGAGCAAAGATTCCCCCTAAAGAGCCTGGTTTGAGCAACTCCAGTCCTACAACAGCTGAGTAGTTTAAAATCCATGCAAACCCCCAAAAGATTACCAAGGACAATCAGACCTAAAGTTGGATGAAAAATGGGCTTACCACAAAAAGCTCTGGGTATGTAGGAGTCTTGCGTTAAATGCCTGAGCACCTACAGGGCCCCAGTAAATGGTTAGAACTGACCCAGTGGCACTGATCTGGGAGAAATACCCAGAGGCCACTGGAGACTGAGCACTGCTGCAGAGAATCGCTTTTGTTTGCTGACCTTTGGTCTCTCACTTTACCAAACACTTTCTTAAAGGAAAAAAAGAAACAACCAAAACCAAAAAAGAAGATCAAGATTCTGGCAATGAATCTAAACTCTAAACAGAAGCAAACCTAAAGAGCAACTATGAGAAAAGTGATTAGATGAGAATCCCTCCATCGCTTCCTTTCTGAGAAGCCACTTCAAAAGGACTGTGATCCTACCAGGACAATGGCTGAAGAACTCCACTGAGATCTGCCATTTGCAATGTGCTTCCAGTTCAGTAAAACATGCTTTCCAGAGAACCAGCCAAGTGCTGTAGACACACACACACACACACAGAGAAACACACAAATGAGGAAGAAAGAATGAGAGGTAATGCAAACGTGGGCTTCCTTACCGGAGAGCGGGTCTGAGGCTGGGTGTTCATTGTTTGAGGGGCTTGAGGGTACACCAACGTGGTTGGAGCTGCATTCTGTCCTGAGGGGTAAGGAGCCTGCCAAGGAACAAGAAAAGTCAATGTTAAACAAATGAGCGTGTCAAAGGATTCATCCCAAAAGCCAGGAAGCGATGGGCACTGAGATAGAGGTGATATGGGTGATTGTGATGGAGAAAAGCCTCATCTCTGCCAAGGACTCCAGCAATTTCTGTCAACACTGAGCTTCCCAAGTGCCACAGCAGAAAACACAGCAGAGAGGCACATCAGGTCACTGAAATCTTGCACTGTCCCAACCTCTGACCACATCCATACAAATACCTGCTCTGAGCCTGTTTCCAGGGAAAGCTGGAACTGAAGGTATCACTGATAAATCCTCCAAAATAACAAAAACAACAAGAAACAAGCTCAAATGAATTTAACACAAGCCACTGCTGCTCGAAAGCATTTCAGAGAATCATAGAACAGCGGGGGTTTGGAGGGATCTTTATAGCTCATCCAGCCCCAGCTAAAGCAAGTTCCCCTGGCTCAGGGGCCACAGGAACGTGTCCAGGTGGGGGTGGAAACCTCCTGAGAAGGAGCCTCCACACCCTCCCTGGGCAGCCTGGGCCAGGGCTTCCTCACCCTTACAGTAAAAAAGCTCTTCCTGATGTTTAAGTGGCACTTTTTATGTTCCAGCTTCTGTCCATAGCACCTTGTCCTGTCACTTGAGCCAAAAGGAAAAGTGCTGCTTCTTCCTCTTGACAAATGTGTTTTAAATACTTGTAAGATTTGCTGAGCTCCTCCCTCAGTTTCTGCTTCTCCAGGCTGAACAGCCCCAGGCCCCACAGCCTTTCCTCAGAAGGAAGGTGCTCCAGTCCCCTCAGCATCTTGGTGTCCCTGCACTGGCCTCTCTCCAGCATTTCCAACACAATGAAACACCTTGAAGTTGTTACAGACCTAAAGGCAGACCATGGGCTGTGCAAATGCTTCACAGTTCCTCCATTTTCAATGGGCTATAACAATTTATACCACCAGATGCTCTCCCTCCTGTTATTTGCCCAAAGGAACAATGAGTTGGAGCTCTGCAGTTATGTCAATGATGAATTTTAATGAGACTTTTAAGAGCACCTTTTTACTTAAAAAACAATCCTATATAACTAATTTTTCTCAAAATAGTTTCTTATTGCAATAGCACAAATACCAGCCCCCAGCCTCAATTGCCTTCACTTGCAAGAGGAATCAGCCCGAACTGCATATGCTGCCCTGTAGCTCCTATATAAGTCCATCACAACCCCCTTGTCCAGCTCACAGAATCACAGAGTCTTAAGGGCTGGAAGGGAGCTGGAAAGTTCATCCAGTGCAACGCCCCTGCCACAGCAGCAGCACCTAGAGCAGGGCACACAGGAACTCATCCAGCTGGGTTGGGATGTCTCCAGAGAAGGAACCTCCACAGCCCATCTGGGCAGCCCCTGCCAGGGCTCCCTCACTGAAACAGGGAAGAAAGTTCTTCCCCATCACTGTCTTTCCCTTGTGGTGCAGCTCTAATGGCAGTCACAGTCCCTACTAACCTCCCAGCTACATACCATCAGATTTACTTGCTGTGTAAAGGAGTTCATCAAGTGTTGGGTCCCTTTTAGGACAAGATTATGGGAGAGAATATCCTTAAACATCATTGCAATACCTCTCTGTACACAGAATTAGCATTTAAACCTAAGGAAAAACTCTTCCAGTCTTGAGGTGAGGGAGCCCTGGCCCAGGCTGCCCAGGGAGGGTGTGGAGGCTCCTTCTCAGGAGGTTTCCAAACCCACCTGGACACGTTCCTGTGTGACCTGATCTAGGTGGAACCTGCTTTGACATGGAGGATGGACTAGATCATCTCTAAAAGGTCCCTTCCAATCTCTACCATTCTATGATTCTAAGATACCCACAACACAAGCCTTGCTGAAGAATCCCTCTCATCTTTGAATTGCAAGGCCCTTGCACTAACATTCAAGAACAGAATAAAGGGAACATTTCAGTCTGTCATGTGGTACTGAGAGAATCAGTTTCACTGCACCAGCCCTCAGGCCCATTTCAGAGTATCTTTGATTCCAACTGTGTTATAGTTGAAACAATATTTATTTATTTAAACAACAAGACTAAGTTACAGTTGCCTGGCCAAACCAGCTTGTATTAAAGGAAGAAAAAGGAACCTTATCAAACTTCAGCTATCAAGAATAGTGATCCAGCATAAAGCCTGAAGCTCTGTTTTAGGCAAACAGCTCCAGGAGTGGTGTAGAGACAACATAAAACATGCTGTTTGTAGAAAGCAGCTCAGTCCTAAAACCTGCAAAACTTCTCAGTCTGAAACAGCAAACTACACCAAGGATAATGAAGTGTGTCTTGGCTTTTAAGGGAGAGTCAACCAGTTCTTACTAGATCAAGGATGTATGCTTTTGAAGGAAAAGAAAGCAATTTAAGAAAAGTTTTTCTTACAAGAGAAAGCAAACATCATAGTACGCCATTGGGTATAGCGTGTATTTACTTCTCACCTCCCAGGTTGAGTCCTGCAGCAGTTCAAGACCTTACCCAAAGCACAGTCTCTTCAGCCCTTTCAGTATAAGCAAGTGGAGAATGGTTTTGGAGCAAAAACAAGTCTTCTTCTGGAAAAAAGCACCTGATACATCTGATTGCTAAAAGACATCTACTGCTGAGTGCCCCAGCACACACTGACCAGCATCCTCTGCCTCACAGAGTCTTTAAGAGCCAGCTGGATTCTCTGTTATATCCTTTTCTTTCTTCTTTTTCATCCCTAGGCATAAAAATCCCTGCCTGATCCCCTGCTGATCAAAATGTAATACAAGGTAAATGAAACTACAGTATAGAAACAACCCAACTAAAGAATCTTCCAGTCTCTGGGGAAAAAAAAACAAGTCAAAACACAATGAGGTGGCAGAGGATGAGAGGACTGAGTATAGAGCCCAGAAACAGTCCCATCCCAAACACCTCCTGCTGCAATACCTCCTACTCCTGCTTGGGGAGCACATTCAAAAGAGCAAAACCTAAGCACAAATACACAGAACGTGTAAGGACAGTGTTCCTGCTCCACAAGCAAACCAGGCAGGACCTTCTGCTATTTTCTATCAGATTTTCACACTGCTTTGTGGCTTCAAGAGATGATTAAAATGTATGTCTCTAAGTATATCACTAGATCTCTGCTATGACTCAGGACACCACAGCACCTTTGGTAGGATATTTAGCTGAAGACTGTTGTTCTGCAATAGCTTATATCAATAAAGACTCTAGACTCTAGTTAAGAGCAATTAAATGCTTTTAATCAGCTCCTTCTACGGAGGCAGCAATCTCTCGCAGGTAAGCAGGGCACAGGTTTTCCACTGCCCCTCCTCTCCAGGAGCTCATTTAGTCTAATCCCTCTTACCACTGGCAAAACCTCTAATTCATGTTAACAGCTCATTTGCAAGAAGGCTTTTCCCTTTTTTATTTCTGAGATGTCAGATGGAGCATCAAATATTTCCCCCTTGTATTTGACAAGTGTGATTCTGCCTTAGCTGTTGGCGTCAATGCTGGGTAATAAACAGTATGTACCATCTCTCACAGCAGGAATGACACTGTGGCAATGAGAGATCAGCACAGTGGAGGTTAATTGAGCACTAATGAGATGAAGGGAAGCTCTGGTATCTTTTTGTATAACCTAGAGAAGTCAGCCTGCATTTGTGCTACCTTGCTGATGACTTTCTGCATCTGGAATCTCTGCCCAATGTGAGATTAAGGCTTCTGCAGTTTTCTGTGCTGCTTTGAGCCTTGCAAAGGGTCCTGATGCTGCTTGTTGTATCCTACCAGACAGCAAGGAGCAGGCAGGGTAGGAGACTGTAATGGGAAGTACTGGGCACACTCACATGTAAATGGACCAGCTGACCACCAGCCTCTTGTGCCTTCAGCTTTGCTTCTCAAGAGAAGAAACCTTACCCCACCCAGACAGCTTGAACTGCTGCTCCTACAGCATCTCAGCAAAGAGAGAAGAAATTATCCACTATTCCCTCCCTTCTTTGGGCTCATAAAAACATTTCCTTCAGATTTAGCTTGCACAAAACAGAACAAAGCCTAAATCAAGTCCAACTTCCATGCTACCCACAAAAGCCTTCACCCATCTCCAAGCCCATGTTTGCTTTTAATCACCCAAGAAAAGGAAATGTGAAAGAAAAGATGTGTAGTTATCACTAAGTAACCCATGACGTTTAGCAGAAAGACTGTAAAGCAAGCATTTTTAAACACAGTGCCAAAGACAGGCACCTCATTGGTAACAGATGTCATTTCTGACACTGGTAGGGCTGAGAGGCAAATGCAAGACCATGCAATCTAGTTTTAAATTTGCTGAAGTATTTAAACTCTATTACAGCAAGCACAGCATTGAGCTATAAAGGGGAAAAAAAAAAGCACAGAAAGGCTTAAACAGAAGCCACTAAAGGATTTTCTGTTATTAAGCTGTCATCAAAACAAGGTGATTTTGGACAGCCAGTGCTGTTTCTAACCCAGGTGACCGCTCCAAGTGCCGAGTTCACGACCGCAGCCTTGAGGAAAGAGCAAGACACAACTCCCACTGAAGACAATAAACATCACCTAAACAAACATGTTTCACAACTCTTACACAACAAGAATGCTTCTGCTCAGCATGCCTCAAAACAGATGGAGGTGTGCCTTCAGTGGTATTTGTGTTACAAATCATAGTGAGGGGAAATAAAGGCACTGGGGGAAGTGCTTTATGTGTTTCTGCAGGTATTACACTCACATGTAAGTCCATAGTGACCTAAAACAACCCCGTCAAAACAACTGACAGAATCCATCCCAGCACTCTATCGCTTTTCAAACAAGTCAGCTGATTAAAAGTATTGCATCTATTCATCTGTCAGAAGGACTTTCTTCTGTGCCAAGCATCTAAATAGGTACACAAAGTAATGACAATCACATGCAGTCACGCTGGAAATATGTGGCTTTTACGCACCGTGGCTGAAATGTTGTGGCTGAGGTGAGCAAATCAGAAGATCCGAGAGGGAATGCTCCAGAAATCCCCTAAAGAAACTACCATAGAGGGGAAGGGAGGGGAAACAAATATCTCTCTGTATACAAATGTGAGTTCAGAAGCATCTAAAGGCTGGCATGGTAATTCCTGAAGGTGAAATAACTGCAGAAAGCCCAGCTGGAAGTGAAGGGCTGAGCTGCTGCATAGTTGAGGCAGAGCAATTTGCTTCCCTTCAAGTTCTCATCTTAGTGATTTTCTGTTTCAGATGCAATGGGAAGGAGATCCGTTGTGGATTTCTGTACTCCTGGCTCCTTCCTAGGGAAAACCCTTTCGGTCTGTTTTCTGGGCAGTTTCCATCTTGGGCTGCTGATTGTGCCAAGCAGGCAAAAAGAATAAGAATAATAAAGAATGATAATAAAATAATCACTCCCATGAAAAACAAACAAAATCAGTTATTCTTAGATCAGTTCCTGAGCTGGTTAATAAACACTGAACCCGCTGCGTAACTTGACTCCCTCGGTACTGACTGTACTGGGAATAAACAGGCAAAGTACATACATCAGGTTCAGCAAAAGCTGAGTCACGCAGCTTTCTGCCTCCTGCAGCCAGGGGGCTTTTTTTTGGGGGGGAGGGTGGGGGGTGTTGGGGAACAAAACTCATAAATCCCCAGACAGAAAGGTGTCCCTTGCTGAGCTTTCTGCCTTCAGCAGCACTGTCTGGTTTGGTGTGGGAAGGGGTTAAGCCCTGTTTCACTGTTTCTTGAATCCTCTCTTGACTTCAGGAAGGAGTTTGGCTGGGTCTATATTTACTGAAGTTACATATGAGGAGGAGAAACGGTCTTGTAGTTCCAACACATGACCGTGACTCAGGAGCTTGCTGCTCTATTACCATCACTATCGCTGTGACCTTGGGCCAGAAAACCTTCCTACTTCCAGTTATTTCCCAGTAACACCAACGCAGCCACTGCCCTCTTGTCTGGGGTGAGATGAAACTCTGCTGAATGCCAGCAAAAAAAAAAAAAAAAAAAAAGCTTTAATCCCTTTGGGAGGAACAATGACAGCGTAAGCAAAACATTTTCTAACAATACAGAGCGTGCTGGAGCCACAGGCAGCCCTCGGCTATCCCAGAGCAACCTCAAAGGCCATTTCTCCTGTGTGGCCAAAGCATAAAGCAATGCACTGCTTACATGTGATAAAAGCCATGATACCTTGTGTCAGAGTGGTTTCTAGCTTTGTTTGAGCATTCAGACCATGGCATTAATGAAACGCCTTTCCACTAAAATCCCTTCCACAGGGATGGGTGCTGGGGCCAAACTTGCTCAACATCTTCATCAACCATCTGGATGAGAGGGCAGAGGGACCCTCAGCAAGTTCCCTGCTGGCACCAAACTGGGAGCACTGGCTGATTCCCCAGAGGCTGAGCTGCCAGTCAGTGAGAGCTGGGCAGGCTGAGAGCTGGGCACAGAGGAACCTGCTGAGGGGCACCGAGGAACCTGCTGAGGGGCACCGAGGAACCTGCTGAGGGGCACCAAGGGCAGAGTCCTGCAGCTGGGGAGGAACAAGCCCAGCACCAGCACAGGCTGGGGGTGACCTGCTGGAGAGCAGCTCCAGGAGAGAGACCTGGCAGTGCTGGGGGAGAACAAACTGACCATGAGCAGCAACGTGGCCTCGTGGGCAAGGGGCCAGTGGCAGCCTGGGGGCAGCAAGGAGNAATATTTGCAAATATCTAAAAGGTGGGTGTCAGGAGGTTGGGGCAGCACTTTTTTTCTCTGGTATCCAGCAACAGGACAAGGGGTGATGGGATGAAGCTGGAACACCAAAAAGTTCCATTTAAACATAAGGTAAAACTGTTCCAGTGTTTGAGTGAGGGAGCCCTGGCCCAGGCTGCCCAGGGAGGGTGTGGAGGCTCCTTCCCTGGAGGTTTCCAAACACCCCTGGACACGTTCCTGTGTGACCTGATCTAGGTGGGAGCTGCTTCTTCAGGGGGTTGGACTGGATGAGCTTAAAAGGTCCCTTCCAACCCTCACCTTGCTGTGATTCAGTGATTCTAATGAATGGGGAATACCCAGCCAAAAGCTTATTAAAAGGGTCACTGCATGGACTTCCCAAAGGATTTTTTTTTTTACTATTTCATGTTGAGACATAAAATACCCCAAAACCATGCACTGGCTGGAAGTAGGATAAAATCTGTGCCCCAAAATACCCCCAAAGCCACACACACATTTCCCTGGGTGTCCAGGTATTTCTGCACTACAGTGGCCATTCAGCAAGGTGTTCACTGACCCAGTTAAATGCTACATAATGGATTAAAACCTCACCAGCTGGGCACATGAGTAACACTCAAAGTGGACTTTATACTGAGAGGTCCTGGCCCTAAGTTTATAAATCCATATTTGTATAAATTCCCTGCCACAAACTACAGGTGCCTCTGGAGCAAGGTACAGGAGAGAGCACTGCAAGAGCCACTGGCAAGAGTCACTGCACGAATGTTTCCTCTTCATCCCCATTTTGAACAACTGGACTCAGTTTTCCTTCCAGCTGCTGAACTATTTCAGCACAATCACAACATGTCATGAGGCATCAGCCCTTGAGGTTGCTCTTAGAGAGCTCTCCCTGGGTCACCTGCCTGGATGGCAGCAGTTTGGCCTCAGATGCAGGTGAAGAAATCTGAGTTGGGTTTTCTCTGTCCTCTCACAGCCTGAAATCACATCACTGTACTACCTAACCAACTGCAACCCTGCAGTACTCAATAAGCACAAACCTCTCAGTGTTCATCTCTCAAACAGTAAGAGGCTTATCATTTAAAACCTGTATCTTCATTTCTACCTAATAAACTCAGCTTCAGGCAAGCATCTACCATAACAGCACTTCTTCAGCCTGCTCCTCTTACAAACCCAGCACCTTGATTTCTCCTCAGGTTTTGGTTTCCCAGTGGCCTCAATTTTAAGCAAGGTGTCAGTCCTCCATTGCAGAAGCACTGTATCTTTTTTATCTGATCTGAAAAGCAGTGTTATTGCAAGGCAGAGATAACAGCTACAGCCAGAGCATCCTGCAACAGCCCAGAATCTCCTCCTATATATCATAAAGAGAAGGCACATTTTTCCATCTGAGTGCTGACTTATGAACACCAAAGGGATGAAGAGGTTTCTGCCCTTGCTGTCTCCCTGATTGTCCTCCCAGGGACTGCAGCAGCTGCAGCATAGATGACTGAACTGGAGGTGAAGCAGATTTTGGCCCAAAATTAGTACCTTGGTAATGGACAAAAACTAAGTGTCTGAGCTCCCAACAGTGGCATCTCTGGAGAAGCCCAGGACTCAGCTACCTCACTGGGGAGTTGCCAACCTGGGAGAAGAGTTCACATAGCAAAGAATTAAATTTTTTTAATCCACCTGCACTCATAAATCAACACCATGAGAAGCTAAAACAGCCCCATGAGACCTTCCCAACATCCTTTCTGCTCATCCAGTCTCTGATTTGCTATGGGTTCCATTTACCAAGCTAGAAACAGCCACCTTGGTGACAAATGCATAACGAAAACACGCCACCTACATCATTTCTGCAGCCCTCCTGACTGCTGCAGAAACAATAAAGTGCTGTGGGGAAAAGTGGAATAAGTGTCAAAACACGTTGTGGTAATCTTGCAGGAGTGAACCATGCTTGGCACATCAAAAAGCATTCCCTTGGATCTACCAAAGTCATGACAATACCTGGAAACCTGCGCTGTAACCATCTCAAGTTGGTTCCTGCAGCTGAACACAAACATGGCATTACTCATCTCCTGGATTTCTTTGGAACATAATTGATTTTTATTACTATCTTGGTAATTAGATCATTCAAATCTATCATCTTTCTTTTTTGCCCTGGTGTGCCCTGCAGGCAGCAGCTCAGGGTCATGGTAGGCTTCAAAGCTGTGCTCTGCAATGACTTGGAGACTGTGAATAAATGGAGTACGGTAGGAAAAAAACTCTGTAGGATCTGTAATATATAGAACCAGCTCATCTGTAAAGATTACAAATTATGACAGAGAAGGCTGAATTATCACATCTATTCATTTCAGGCTTTTCTCCACAGGACCCTCTCAAATAAGGCCTGAAAGCATATTCTCACACTACTCCTGTGAACCATAAACAATTAAACCAATAAACAAGGACAATTCCCCTCTAAATACTTGTCATTTGGCTTTGGTTATTTCCAATGATACTTCAACTGCATATCATCTAGCACACTATCACAGTATTCTGTTTAAAGATAAGTCCTCATTCACAGCGACATGTTCACATGTACAAGTTTGGGGCTATACAATACAGCAATAACTTCCTTTTTCTAAGCAGCTCACTTGCACATTATCTGACATTGCCAATATCAGCTTGTCTTCATCACAGCAGCTCTGTAAAATACAAATACACACTAGTTCTACTCTGGTGACTCTCTATAAGACAGTGCTGCTACCCCATCAGTGACTTGAAAACACTCTGGTTTTCTGCATATATTGGTATCTGTTACTTGGAATGTTCCAAACCCCTTAAAATCAATGATGTAAGTACCAGAGCTCTTCTCTGACACTGAACAGCTTGTGCAGATTAAAGGTTTCCTCTTTGAAATAGAACTTAACACAATTACAGCGCAAACAACCCTGCTCCTGACAAAAGGGGCTGGGATGTGGCCAGCTTGTCAAGTTGGTACAAAGTCTTTGCACATCAAATTTAGTAGGAGGCTTTGAGGGTTGGATTTGGATGGAAGCAATGAGTAAATAGGAAGTGGGACTGTGGTGCATTCTTGAAACACAGAAGGCTTGTTTCAAAAGCTACCTTCCTCTAAATTTCAGAGGCTCTGTTAACTTCAGGGATCTTCCCCAATTCTAGGGATTCACCACATTGCAGATAAGGATAAGAAGCAGTGAAGAGCTTTCAGCAGTCAGCATCCTCACCTCCCCTTCTCCATCAGTCTCCAGTCTCCTCTTTTTCTTAAGTCCAGCCTTGAGGAGAATTCCCTGTGTTGGTAAATATTAAGACTCAGCCTTTACAAGGATAAAAACACGACCCAGGAGGAACTACTTCTCCCACAAATGTGCTTCAGTCACTGTTAACTTTATTCCTCTGCAGCAGTGTCTCAGGGTACATCATCTGGGCCATTCCCTGCCCTGTTACATTTTTAACAGCCTTTGTTATGGCTTCAGATGATTTCACATCATGGATTTAAGGAAGAAGAGGCAGTAAAGTTGAAGAGGGAAACAGAGTCCTGAGTAACAACCACAGAACTCCAGGCATTTGTCCTACTTGAACATAAATAATCAGATTCCCACTGAGGGAAGGAGGTGAAGGAAATGCAGTTTCCTCTTCCCTGGACAAAGACAGCTTGTGTAGAGGACAGTATAGACACAAGATACACACCCCTTTCCTTCCTGCTTAAGACACTGTGGTTACTATTCCTGTAGGGATGTTATGAAGGAGGAGGGTGAAAAGGAAAAGCAAGACAGAACGTGTCCCTCTGATGCATTATCTGCCCAAAGCTCAGGCTTACTCTGTGTTTTTAACATCATCACACTCTATCAGCAGCTGAATGCAACCATCCCTTAACATAGTGCAAAGGTAAATATAACACCCAGCTTTGGGGAGGAAAGAACAGTCTTTCTGCTTCTTAAAAACAATGATAAGGTGCTCAAGCTGATAAGCCCATGCCCAGTTTCAGACTGCAGTGACACAATGAGCTGAAGATGCAGAGTAAGATGTTTAAGCAAGTTTAACTCTGAGCCACTGGTGTGGATAGATGCCCTGCTACCAGCTGTCCTCCTCCCAAAGACACTTGATGATTAAATCCATCAACACACAAGCTGCCTAAGTTCAAAACTGTTGTTAACAAAGGCACAAGGGCAAGGATAATGCCATGGTAGATTATCATTTCATAGCATCTGTAAATACTACTATGGATTTATTTGGCTCCTTACAGAGCCTGAAATGACAGTCCCTGCTTTGATAGCTGCACCTGGCTCCCAGCCTGGAAGTGGGTCTGGTAACAACCATTATATAATGAAGTGAATTTGTATTTCCCATAATAAAGGTACTCAAATAGTGAGTGAATGTGTGTGTGTCTGTACCTGCCTGTGCTGGGGGGGAGAAATTCTGCCATCTCTACTGCTGGAAGCAGACCTGTGAATCTCAGCACATACACCCTGAGGTTACAAAGTGCTTTTTCACTTGTCCACTAAAATTTCATTCCAATCTAACCAAAACGTGGACTTCAAGGACAAACACTTTTGCTCAGAAACACAACACACAGTCAGCTGAGAAACCTATTCCATGCTGCTGTCAAAACAGCAGCAGCAAGTTCGAGACTTTCCTCCAAGACTCAACGAAAAGCTCAAAAAATGTCATCTTCTGTCTATCTCCAAGGATGTTTCCCCTGCCCATGCCAGGGGAGTTGGAATTAGATGATCTTGGACACGTTCCTGTGTGGGGAACAGCAGGTGGGACCTGCTTTGGCAGGGAAGCTGGATTGGATGAGCTCTAAAGGTCCCTTCCAACCCTCACCATTCTGTGATTCTGTGATCTTTAAGGTCCTTTCCAACTCAAACCATTTTATGATTCTATGACATGGTGCAGAGGAACCTGCTCTGGCTGATCTTGCTTGGAGCAGGCACTTGGACTAGACGATCTCTAGAGGTCCCTTTAATCATTTCATGAGTCTATGTCAGCAGTTTGATAAAATGATCCCATTTAATTGCATCACAGTGAAACCCAGAAATATCACCCCAAATTCAAACAATTTAAAGCAACTAAATTAACTACTGGTTTCTACTGGCACCACAAGGAGGGTTCTAAGCAGCCAAAAGTGGGATTACTGCTCCATAACCATTCAATCCTTTCGGGCTTTTCATTGTGGAAAGCAGCACACTGAGACTTCAGCTCAGAGGAGAATCACACTGTTTATGGATTTCAAACCTTCAGCTCCTCCCTACTGAAGGTATAAGTAGATCTGGAGGCTATTCTTCAGTTCCCAGTTTGACCCAACAGCTAACAGTGGACTCTAGTAACTGAAGTGCTGCTTCTCCTCAGTTTTATCCAGTTGCAGGGACACTTTAAGCCCTCTAACATTTACACAGTGCAGCAGACTGTGCAACATCCTGACTTTCGTGCTGGCTTTGGTGTTTATTGGGACACTTTGCCTTCTGCAACACATTGTGTTTGTTTAAAAACTGTGTTATTTTCTGGAGCTTGCAAGAAAACACCCATTAAAGTGCAGGGAACAGAAGGTATCATTACAGAAGGAATACCAGAATACAAATTATTAAACATAAGAAAATGGCAAGTTGCCTCACATTATTTTGTCATCTTAAATGATGAACCAAAATGTGGTTCAACAAGTGGCAAAGTCTGAAAAGCATCAAAATAAAGCACAGTCCACGTGACTCTGAACACATGCAGGGAAATCTCCTTAGGAAAGAGACCTGTAGAGTTTAAAATCAGCCACAGAAGAGTTTGATTTCCCATTAAAAATGCTGTTTCAATGTAAAAGAACAAATTTGCTGGCAATTGGAAAACTGCTTTTGATTCACAGTAGTATCACAAGCCAGAAGAAAAGACTGCCACTAGATTGTGTGGCCAGGATGTGTTGTGTGGCCAAGACACCTCCTGTGAGAGCTTTCTTATTCAAAAGAACTCAGTTTCCACCAGAGTGGATGGGCCAGGGACAGCTCTGAGCCAGGCCAGGGTTACTCCTGAAAGAAAAAGCTCAAGCAGTAGTCAAAAAACCCCAGGTTATCTTCCTGTGCTGAGTGCACACAAGACCACATAGAGACATACTAAACACACTTCTCAAACCAGTAATCCATCTGCAGCTCTAGTTCTAACTAGACTCGCTGTTTGTGCTGCAGTCTTTCCTTTGCATGGGACAAAACTGTAACAGATTTTTCTTTCTTTTCCTTTCTAGTCTTCCCTAAGTGCCAAGATATTAAAAGCAGTTCATTCATCCCACCTACATTGTGCCTTTGGAAAGTTAACTGTCTCCAAGTTTAAATAATTATGAAAATTAATAGCATTAACCAGCATTTGAAACTACATTATGCCTTCCCCACTATCCCACATTTCCTTTTCTGAAGCTCTTACACCCAGCTGCTCTCCCCAAATTACAAGATCCCTATGAAGCTGAGCATCCCTACCCAAAAGCACCCCAAAGTCCAAAAGCCCCTGACAATGGGTGTTGAGACACAGACATGCTTTATTTTTCCAGCAATGATTTGCCCAGATTTAAAACTAAAGAAGCAAAAAAAAAAAAAGCAGTGAATCAAAAATAAACAAATATGTTATATGAGCAAATATTCTCAATATTAACAACCCAATCAAAATCCTCTAATCCTATTACAAAGCACAGAGTTCAGTTGTACTTCCAGCAGGCCTTTAACACAAAGGCCTAAAGAAGATTACACTCCTTTTGGATTTATCAGCTACTAAATAACTCATATTTTCAAATCTCCACCTTGCAGTCATCTCTTGCTGCCAGCTCAGGAGTGAGCAGCATTACAAATAAGGGTTGTGAAGCAGCTTGACCTGGATGTACAGCAGCATGGTCAAGAGAAGAAGTGAGAAGTATGAGAGGTCAGATTTTTGACTGCTCAGGAAAAGCTATTACTGCACATCTCTGGAAGGCAGGTTTCTCGTCCACAAGGCACCATCAAGAGCTTGTTGTTTAAATTGTCTTTAATCCTCATTATCTGGTATGAAGAGAAGACCCAAGAAACTGAAATCCACTGCTCGAAGGTAGAAGAGGAGCTGCATGCACATGCAAACTTCTCCCTCAGTTGGCCAGCTCTGATCTCTTCCCTTACACAAGAAGAGTTTAATTTCATATTCTGTGTCCACATCATAGTGGCTGCAAAGTCAATGGCTGATGAACATCCTGACTGATGATCTCACACCTGCTCTACAGGACACGGGCATCTGTGTGTTTGTGACTGGGATGAAATCCACTGTAACAGAACCTCACATACAACAAGGAGGCTCCTAAACGGAAGATGCTGTCTGGGTTGAGAGTTCTCTGCAAAGCTCAGACAGCTGATTGCAATCCAGGTGCCCTCCAGGTACAGAAATGACAGACAGTGTGTGTGCACAAGATGGTAAAATCAAGGAGCCCCTTTGCACTCCTGGGGATGTGAAAGCTTATTCTGAGCGACCTGAGGCTCTGGAGCTTGGAGGAGCCTGAGGGGCGAGCGCATTCATGGTTACAAATCNATTCTGTGACTTTCCACAGGTTGCACCTTCCCAGCAAAGCACACGTGGCTTTGGATAACAGGGAACAGCTGCATTTGGGGGAAGATGAGTGTAAAGTGTAGTTCATGCAGAACAAAACCCAGAAGGCATCTGCTTCCAACGTGAGGTGCAACCAGCTACTGTCACGCTACATCCCAGGGCACTCAACTTATCCCAGGGCACAAATGTGCCAGGTTATGATTAAACTACATTTCTCCTTCCATTCTAATCCATTAATAAAGGAAACCTAAAAATCTAACTTGAGCTCCAAGTGATGAGAGAGAAGCACTGAATAAACACCATGGTTCTAACAGGATTCCATCTCCCATAGAAAAGATTCAACATAATAAAAGAAGGGCTTGGGGAATGCCTATAAACATGTCACAGATGGCACACAGACATGCTTCCTGGCACACATTCCCAGACCTTAAGGTACTAAGGAATGTCTCACTGCTATTACAAACACTAATTTAGTGATGGTGACATTTTTGAGGACCAGAATGAGACCACAAAACTCTTTTCACTCAAGGCAAAGAACCAGATGGGAACAAGTTTCAGCTAGTACAATCTGTTTTGGATTTAAATCAGCCACCTAAAAGTCAAGGTCTCTGTACAGCAAGATCCTGAGAATTCAGCTCTCTGGCACTTTTGTTTTCTGAAGGTGTATCTCAGAAATAGATAAGGGATTATTAAACACAATCCTTACACCAAGCTTCAGAGTAAGGTCTCAATAGATGCCACAAGGTCCTGTGCTAACTGGATACTCCATCATTTTAGCCTAAGAGATAGCTGTAGGCACAAAGCACCGATCTGCTCAGTGAACAGCATGTTCTTCATGAGAGCTGAAGCTTCCCCCAGTTACAGAGGAAATTCCTGGTGCTCTGTTCCAAGAGCTGTGGGTCGGTGCTTACACACTGTGGGCCCAGGCTAAAAGAATCCCTCAGCATGCACACCAGAGCCTGTAGTTTTAAAATTGAGACAGAGAAAGCCAAGAGTCTTTTCCAAACCATATTCCTCTTCTGTTGCTTTGTCTCACATGCCAGAACCCACTGCACTTGTTCCTTGGGATCCTTTCAAAACACTCTGAGGTCACGAGGAGGGATGAAATTGTCACCTCCTGATGCTCTAAGCTTCACCTCCTGCTCGTGCTACAACTGGAGAGTTCTCTCTTTTGATCCGTCACTGGACAGAGTGAAGCACTTTGCTGCTGCCTCCTTCCAAGCCCCAGTCTGGTTGCTTTAGAAGAGCTCCTCTTGCTCGTTATTCCCATCCTAAGGCACGGCTGCACCATAAATTACTGAAATGTGAAGTCAGAGCAGGGGGCAGATTTACAGCATTTCAGCTGCTTTGCATTAACTGCCTGTGGGAAGGCTCTTTGCCTGCACTACTGGCATTGAATTAACACAAATCCATTGTGGGATGGGAAGGCTCAGGCAAGTAGTTACACTGCAGTGGTCAGCACACTATGCCCTACCTGACCTCAGGGTAACTTGATCCGATAGCCATGCCCAAAGAGAGACTTCCCTGCTCCTTTTGTAACAGCTTCTGCTGTCTTCTGTAGCCTGAGAATGCAAATTGTCTCAAACGAGTCACTTCTGAAGTCTGCAAACCAACAAAGGAGGCAGAAGAGATGTGCCCCTCCCTCTCCCAGCCAGTACTTAGGGCCCTTTCATACAAAGACCAGCAGAAATATGAAATTTTATGTCCATGGGGCCACATCTGGCCATAACATCACTGTGGCAACATGTGCTGCACATTCCCCAACACCAGCAGAGTTCAACACATTCCTGAGAGCAGCAGGATGATTTCAAGGCCCTGGAATTTGGGAAGCAGTCTCTGGCTGCAGAGACAGGGGTGTGGGACTGGTTCACATCACTGCCAAGTCGTTCTCTTTTTGCTGCAGAATTCTGAAGGGCAGCAAAGTGCCAGAGACTGGGTCATTATGAAAGCCTTGGGAGGAAGTTGAACAGCAAGCTTTTCTCTTGTTTTGGCTATGTCAAATGGAAAAGGTAAAAAGAAAGAAGTGAAAAAGACACTAAACCACAGCAGCACACAACCATCTGTTTCTGGTTATTTAAAGAAAGTTAAAGGAAAGCCAGATCCAGAGGTACAACACACATTTACACCTGACTTTCTGAGTAGCCCATACATTTCCTGATTCTGTGGTTCCCAACATCTCTCTTACAGATGACTCCATGTGATGCTGTCATCTCATCAACATACAACTCTGCAGACTTAGCAAGTGCTCCAGCTCCCAGTGCCTACAGCTTTTGTAATGGACAGGAGTTACTTTTATCACTTACTAGCATTTTAAGCTATTACCTTATCTCTCATCAGCCAGATTTATTGGAACAGGCAGCTTTAGAGCAGCCAAAACAGTGAGGGGACTACTTATGGAATTGCAACACTTACTAACCAACCCTCTGTTCTCCTTTGCAGCATGGTTTCTGCAAGATCCCCACTTGGTCCTGAGAAGAGGGATACTGAGATGCCTACTGGGTAAAAGCAAGGGACTGACCTCTCTGCTGAGCCCTGGACTGACAGTTTGCACTCGGAGTAATTTATGACCACACAAGCAAGTTAATACAGTTTCTGTCACTGGTAAAACTGAGTTTAGAGCTAAGTGGTACCTGAAGCCCAAAACCACACACAACTGTTTTCATTCACTACCACCTAAACAGCAATCCTTTACCTTGGAAGGGCTCAGTTTTATGAGTATTCATTAAGTCACAGCTCAAGAGGAGAAATCAATGACCCTGCAATTAGATTCTAATTAAAATGATCTCTTCCTTACCTTTGTAAATACTCTGTCAAATCCAGAACACACACACTACATTAGGCATGACTGGACAACAGCCACAACAACCTTTGCTCAGGGTTCTATCACCAACACAGCGTGGGTTGTTAAGCTACACAACAGTTTCTGAAGTGTTTTATTGCTGCTAAAGAAATAAGCAATAAACCATTCATCAGGATTGCACGTCAGCTTGGGTCCCCTTATCTCAAAAGGGAAACAGCAGGATTGAAAGGGTCCAGGAATCAGACAAAATAACCCAATTACAGCATGGAAAAAACTTCCAAGTGATGAGAGGTTGAAAAGATTTTGACTGTTTACCTAAAAGAAAGCAAATAAATGAAATCATGATAGAAATTCCTACAACTACAAGCAGTCTGGAATTAGGAAATCTCTTCACAACAAGCCCAAGAGGGCATTCAGTGAACCTCCCAGCAGATAAATGATGGATGCAATGTAAAAGTAATACTTTCATCCAACATTTGGCTCAGCTGGGGGGTTTCTTCCCATAGTATAATACTGAAACTCAACACCTGGCAGCAGTCAAAATGACATTGGAATATTGAGAATTCTAGTGTTAAAACAACCAACCACTGAAGTTTACTAAAATCTCTAATAATTTAAGAGTAGGGTAAGCTTTCTCTGAGGACAGGTTATCCTGTAACTGCTTATGAACTCCTTCCAAGCCTTTCAAGGTGGAAGTGTCCCAAGTGTAGGCATTTCCATTTTGATTCATTAAATCCAGCTGTAAATGAGAGGGTCAACTGATGGGATGCCCCAATAGCAAAGATACCTGGTCAGAGATCAGCAAGTGCTGTGAAGGAACAGAAACCACTATTTTTGCTGCTTTGCTATCAAATCCCAGCTATGTAGACATCACTCAAAGCTGCCCAGACCTCACTTCAAAGAATAACAGAATCTGAAAGGTTGGAAGGGAGCTGGAAAGCTCATCCAGTGCAACCCCCCTGCCAGAGCAGCAGCACCTACAGCAGGGCACACAGGAACTCATCCAGCTGGGGTGGGATGTCTCCAGAGAAGGAGCCTCCACAGCCCATCTGGGCAGCCCCTGCCAGGGCTCCCTCACCTCAGCAGGGAACAAATTCTTCCTTGTGTTGCTTTGGAACCTCTTCTGTTCCAGCTTGTCCCTGTTGCCCCTTGTCCTGTCATTGGCCATCCCTGAGCACAGCCTGGCTCCAGCCTCCTCACACCCACCCTTGATGCATTTGTAACATGAATGAGCTGACCCTTCAGTCTCCTCTTCTCCAAGCTCCAGAGCCCCAGCTCCCTCAGCCTTTCAGCACACGGGAGATAATCCCTGAAGTGTGCAATGACTGATGCTTCACCTAGCTTATAACCTTGAGTCTTGCTTTTTCTTCCTCTCAACAAGCATACAAGGGCCAGCCTCCCACAGTGAGAGGACAAATACCTTCCTAGAGCCCTTGAGAATCCTCAGCTGACATGGATGGCGCAAGGTCAAACTAGCAGTGACACAATCTGATGCTCATTTCCAAGATGCTAAGAGGCAGCAGAACAGGAAAGGAGCCTTTTCCCGGCTGGCTGGAGTGGGGATGTGGCACAGAGCCTGCTCTCTACGTATGCACTGACTCAACAGGAAAATATTAAGAGAAGGGGGGTGCGGGTGGGGGAAAAAGCTTTGATTAGAATATTTATTGTTTTAAGAGGCTGCCTAGAACATTCTCCTTCTTCCCCACTTCTGTGCCACATGATTAGCAAACCTCTGCTGACGAGGTTTACACCAGGAATGAATTTTGTGATACATGACACAAGCCAGGCAACATTTTAGGGTTTGTTCTGAGACCAGATTCTGTTCTCCCACTGATATGTGAGGTTCAGTCTTCAAACCAGAGACTTTAACTTCTGACTACCACACAGCACAAGTCCAAGAAAGAGCTCTGATACTGTCAACTAATGCCTGCAGGCTACTCGTGACCCTGAGCAGATCCTTCAGGCCTCTAATTTCCCACTCCATAAAGGATGAGCGTTTGCACCTTTTCAAACATGACCACAAGTTCCCAGTTTTCCCACCAAGTTTCATCTAGACTGTGTAATATTAAGGTGAAGTGTTCCTTCCATGCCCTTATTTGTTTTCACACATCTCCTAGACTAAAAGGTCAGCTGCAGTTTAATATTTCATCCAAATTAAAGAGGCTGGCAGGAGGACCAGAAAAGCTTGTCCCCTCTTGTCATTCTGCCTCCCCACTTAATATCTATCTGCTTCAGAATGAAACAGCTCTTCTTAATAGCTGACCTACTCACAGCCTCCTGCTTTATCCCCTTTATTCCAACAAGTGTAAATTAAACAAGAGCAAACGAAACAAAAGGCTTTCCTTCATCTGAAACCTCAATGCTTTTACATATCCCACTTTCCCCCGTCCTGTATCTTTTATGTCTCTTCTCTTTCTGAGTGCCATTACCTGTCCCTCTTACCCCTTCCTTTAAGATAAGCTTCTCTACTCTCACATCAACCCTGTAAAATATTCATCTAATAAAGACTACAAAAAGACCAATTTATTCCACACATCTTACTGAATGCTCTCTCCATTCTTATTACAACTCCTATTTATCTCTCCTTCTGTACTTTTTTTTTCTGCCATCAGTCCTTTGTCTCATTTCTTTTATTAGCATTCATTTTCAGCACTCCTGTTACTGTCCCACTTCAGGGAATTACTCAGTTGCAGCATCCTCTACAAAACATTTGAAATGGCAAATCTCTAGCAGTGGACCTTGGCCATTTGGAATGCCCCAAAGCAGCCTAGCCCAACACTGAAGCACATTCCTCACCAATGACTGTTTCCTACATGTTTTTCAAGTTGCTTTTAGTTTCTGTTACAGAATCGACAACAAACTGATGCTTAATAAGCTTGTCCCTGTAAGTCACTGCAATGTTCAAGCCACATACAGACATTATTCACTAATCAAGTGAATAAAAAGTCACAGACACAGCAGCTATGTCAGTTTTTGAGCAGCAAAGCTGAGAATCACGAGGAAAACCAGAGAGGCTGGGAACATTCTGCTCCAGTGCTGGGTCTTACCTGTGAAAGCCCAGGGGACGATGCATGTCCCGGTGGCGTTGCAGCAAGATTTGGGTGTCCCTTATTTATTTCATGTGCAGTGTAAGGGGATGGGGCAGGAGGACCTGGTTGTCTTGCTACTTGTGTTACCTGTGTGGAGATAAACTGTTAGTGAAATACAGTATTAGTAATCCAATCTGTAGAGATATTGTAAACTTTTAAAGCAAGCAGCTGGCAGTATCTTTCTATGTGTATAAAACAATACCTATTTATCTAAATGAAATGCTGTACAAACTAATTAACTATTTATATGAGTCAGAAAACCAGGGAAGGATCAAAACAAGAGTGACAGCAGGAGTCACGGCTGGAAACATGTAGGAATTGTATAAGCTTTGCCACTGGGGGTTTTCTTTTGCAATATCTCTTTGACTTCAGGCCTGAGATCTTCTGATCTCACCTTTATAAGCTATATCAAACAACCTTGTGATTTTGCAAAGTAATACACATTACTAGTGACTCAAAAAGCAAAGGAAGGGGGGAAATGTGCATACTCCTCTCGAAAAAGGGAAGAAAAAAAGACTGCACAGAGGCCCTATTATCTGAAGGGCTTGCCACAAGCAACAAATGAAATGCCAAAGCAGTTCTTGCACACACTTATCTCTTTTCTCAGCTTCTATAAAAAAATACTGAGCAGAATACATTAATCAAAAGGTGGTGAAACATACTCATGGCACATACACTTGCTCCACCGTAGTACTTCTGTGACAGAAGTGTTTTAAATAGACTTTATCTATTCATTAGTGTGGAAAAAAACGGAGAATCCAATGAAAAAAAGATCAGAGAATTATTGAGGGACACAACCCAAAAATCCAACACAACTCAATCTGTGCAGATTTGGTTCAATTTGTTAAATTTGAAAGGGAGTTGGGAGTGAAGTGGTGGTTGCTCTCTTCTCCCCAGTAACAGACAGGACAAGAGGAAATGGGCTGCAGTTGCCCCAGGGAAGACTGAGATTGGATCTGAGGCAGAACTGTTTCCCTGAGAGGGGTGTCAGCCCCTGTGCCAGGCTGCCCAGGGAGCTGGTGGAATCCCCATCCCTGGAGCTGTTTGAAAGATACACAGGTGAGGAACTGAGGGACAAGGTTTAGCGGTGAGCTTGGCAGTGTGAAGACAGGAGTTGGAACTCAATGGCACTTTAAGGTCCTTTCCAACCATAATGATTCTATGATTCTAAAGCTCATGGCATAGAAGTCCAGCACTCACTTCTTACTGACCTTTCTCCAGAAGTATATTTACTCAAAAGCACCACTCAGCTCTAGGCACTTGAAGCAACCCAGGCAATGCTTAGAAGAGGACATTGCAATGGGTTGGTGTGTGCATTTCTATTTACCTATCATTGGAAAAGCAGGCAAGAAGGAAAATCCTGGCTCCTGATCTTTAGCTGAGTATTAGCACCAAGCTCCAAGAGAACAAAAGTCACAGAGTTCACAACTAAATGCTTTTTCCAAGTCATTTTACTGCACTCCCCAGTATCAATTACATCACCTAAACCACTAAAAACAGCTGCACCAGCAATAAGGAGAATGTGCCATTTCTGGAGGCTCAGAAACAGTCCAGAATTGTTCATTGTGGGAAGATTTACAACACCCTTGTGCTCATTGGAGAGAAGGATGGGTCAAGCCAGAGAACCTCATCTTTTGTCCTCAGCTGGATCCTTCTCCAGGGGAAAAAAAATCATCCTTTTATTTCTTTTGGCTGATCTGGACTGGCAGGTGTGTGCACACAGCTTCAAGTTGGCCAAATCAAAAGCAGCATGAGAGAGTAGTATGAAACTTTCCACATCCCATTCCCAAGAAAATCAAAGTCTCTTCCATGCCTTTAAAGACAACACTGAAAGACCTGTCACTGCACTTGTGCAGCAGTCGGTGCTCAGAAGTGACTGTGTATTGTGATGGATAGCAAACACTGCAGGTAAAGGGGGAAGAAGGAAGCCAAGGCAACACAAACTACATGGGATTGTTGCTATAAACAGCCCCCTGGGCAGGGTGACTGCATAGTCATCACCCAGCTGCCTCCTGGAACATCATATCTTGTGGAGAAAAGAGGTTATTTTGAAGCAGCTGTGGTGCTTCAAACACTGTCAGCTTGGATCTCTTCACACTCCTCAACTGCACGGCCAGAGCCATCTGAAACCCTCTGATCCCCCAACAGCACCGTGCAGATGTTTGACAAGAAGGATGGGGACAGCAATAATAACCCAGGTTAGTGTGAGCATTCAACAGCCTTCTTCAGAAATTGCAGCCTGCAAATCAGCTAGGCTGGTGGTTAAGTAAAGACTGCAAGGAATGCTCTTCTGAACTAGTTATGGGATCTGGAAGGCAAAGTGAAAGCAAAGCTGTGCAGCTGCATTAAAGAGTCCACAAGACACTTCATGCATCACAGCAGACATCTTATGGACACAGGTCTAGACCTATTAAAATTCGTCTGAAAGACTAATTAAGGCAAGAGAATGATCATAAAATCATATCAGCTTGATACCTTGGCAACAACACACTTGACAGTAGATGAGAAGAGTCTACCATTGACCTATTAGGAATTGCTAACACTAATCAAGTCTAACTTAGGGACCTACAAAAGAACTCGAACACCAGTTGTTCTCTCAGCACAAGGAAAAGCATGAAGTGCCCTCCTTGCCAGCCACAGCAATGTAGGTACTTCTACACCTTCCTCTTGGCTCCTATAACAGATTATTTACAAATAAACATTCCAATCTGTATCTTATTTTTCAGTTCACAGGTGATAAAGACAGATAAACTTGCTGAATTTGTTTAAAATCAACCAAGGAGAGATTCTATGAGCTCATCATTTCTGTTCCGGGATTCTTGCCCCCACAGTGCCTGAGGTTTCATTTTCTGTATATTAAATGGGATTCTGCAGAGGATAAACTTGGTCTGAGATTACTAAAGTGGCAAATTCCCCTCTTTTAAATCCAGAGATTCAATTATTCGCCTCAAAAATGGATACTTAAAATTACATCTTGATTTGCTAAGACATCACTTTCCACTTTTCCTTCAGTTGAGTAGCACAAGGCTATCAGTAAGTTCAGTTTTCCAGCAGCCTTTAAGTCTGTGTTTTGAAGGAAATAACAAGAGAAGCATAAAATAAAAACTCGGGCCAGAATTCTCTCCTTTCTTTCCGAGTTTAAATTTGTTGGTTTTGGCATCTTTCACAAGTTCTGGGTTATTTTTTTCCCCACTCCAAGTACATAATTCCTGCCCCTGAAACATCCAAGTTAGCTCAGAATAGATGAGGCATGCTGTAATCTGTTGATTATGAGGAATGCCTGGCCACCGTATGATAGTTTATCATTAATAATTGCTCTTTCCTTAAATAAAGCCCCCAAAAAAAGGCTTCAGACTTGGACAGAAGCTCTTTCCTTCCAGTATTCTGTTCATTTGCTTGGCCTGGTGCAAACAGCTTCAAAGCAGCGTTGGCAGCACGTGAGGAAGTGAGCATCCCTCCTGCACGCTTTGCAGCCTCCACTGTGGCCCTGGCCGGGCAGAGGAATGAGTCGGCCTCCTGACCCAGATCCTTCCTTTAAGCACAGGGTGGCTGGAGCAGCTAATCCTCTCTAATCTCTTTTCTACAGGATTCTCTTCATTGTAGGAAGATCCCTTTAAAGGACACAAAGGCAAAGCACAATACCTCTGCTGGGTGTGAAATTACTGGAGGGCCACCAACAGGCACCTCCTTGCAGAAAAGACACCAAATGAACAGCCAAAGAAACAAATGATGGAGTGGAGCCATCAGTTTGGGGCAAGGAGGTTCTTCAACACTTCACTTCCTCATTACCTTCTTTACCATCAGCTGGCACTGAGTTAGGAAACCTGACTAGAGGTGGTATCTGCTCCAGAGACAGCATGAGACTGTAATCAATACAGAAAACTTAAACCAGCGTTGGATGTAGTCATGCATCAAGCATCAAAGCTACACCCACCCAACTTAAAAGCACTTCTGTCCAAACTGCTATATCTCATTAACACTCATTTTTAATCAGTTCATATCCAGGAGTCCATGTTGTTCCTTAGCTTATAAAAGTTTAGCCCAAAGCATTTTTGGTCCAAGGCTCTGTGCTTGAGCTCACAGCGTGTTACAAGGTACAAACCTTTACTGTCATCTGCCAAAAAAAGGTGATTTGTGCTGGAACTGGATGTACCTTGACAGTTATTCTTATCTGCTTCCCAACTCATGTCTCATGCTGAATTTGAGGAGCACATCAGCTTCTGATCATTCATCTAGATTATTTTCATTTTCAATAGAAATCAGCCCGTTGCTCTGAGCACGTGCAGGCTCACGTGATGCCTTGTGATATTTGTTACCTTTGCTGCAGTTCCCTTTCTGTTAGAACTCAATGATTTTCCCCTCAAACTCCAAGCCAAAAAGCTTCCCTGAAGACATTTCTTTGAACTATTTCACAACAGAAAGAAATTTTCCTGCTTCCTCCCTTCTCCTTTCCAGATTCCACAGGTTTTGGACCTTCCAGCAGATGTAAAAGTAACGACATGAATTTCTTGCAGTATAAAGAATTAGGAAACATCACAACAAAAAGCTGTTTCCAGGATGAAACCTCAATCTTTATGTCCAAAAGCAATCCTTATGCTATGGTATTCTCCTTCATTGACGTGGGGAAATTATAACAAGGTCAGTTCTTTGGAACAATTAGTTGCAACTGTGACTTGCTTTAAAATCATTCGACTGCTGGTTTATTAAAAACAAACCCCACACAACTAAACCTGCCAAACATCAGCATTTTATACAGTGTGTTATATACTATGAATAAGAATGACATGTAACAAGTGGGTTTGAAACTAGTGGTTGTATGACTGTATTGAGAAAAAGGTTCTAACAAAAGTTCTGTTGGGAATTTTTTAACATCTTCAAGTTCTTGGGCAAACTTCATTTTATCTGAGAAATCCCATTTTGCCTCTTCCTCACCTCCTGTCTCTGTCCTACAGGAAAATGTGTGGCTCTGATTTTATTTCAGGGGAGATTATTTGGGCTTGTAGCAACAGCTACATGGTTTTTCCACTCCCATGCAGCATGTAGTTCTAGACAAAATAAACAGCTCAGGAACGTGTAACTGAGGTTGTGACAAAACACGTGACAAGGTACGGAAAGGAACAGTCAAATTAATTTTAACTAAAACTAGTGGTTTCATTTGAGTTTTGTCCAATCTCATATGATTCATCCTTCCATCCCATGCACTGAATTACAGAATTGTTGAGGTGGGAAAAGCCCTTTGGGCTCATGGATTCCAACCGTTTCCCCAGCACTGCCCCAGCCACCACTAACCCACAGCCCTCAGCCACACAACTCCACGGCTTTAGGATCCCTCCAGGGATGGGGACTCTATCACAGCCCTGGGCAGTCTGGCACACGACTTGACAACCCTTTCCATGAAGAAATTGTTCCCAATCTCCAATCCAAACCATCCCTGGTACAACTTCAGCCCCTTTCCCCTTGTCCTGTCATTCATGGCTGGGGAGCAGAGCCCGACCCCCAGCTCCCTGCAGCCTCCTGTCAGGGAGTGTCAGAGAGGGCTCCTGTCTGCCCTCAGCCTCCTCCTCTCCAGCCTCAACACCCCCATTCATTCCCTCAGTCCCTCCCCAGCACCCTTGTGCTCCAGCCCCTTCCCCAGCTCTGTGCCCGGCTCTGGCCACGCTGCAGCCCCTCAGTGTCCCTGTGGCAGTGAGTGAGGGGCCCAGCACTGACACAGCCCTGGAGCTGCAGCCTCCCCAGGGCCCAGCACAGGGGACAATCCCTGCCCTGCTCCTGCTGCCACCCCACTGCTGATCCCAGCCAGGATGCCCTTGGCCTTCTTGCCCATCTGGGCATGCTGCCAGCTCATATTTAGCTATGGCTTACTATAACCTACAAGGGAGATATTGAGGCAGCTCAGCCTCACTATGCTGTGGTATCAGGCTCTCACTAAACCAGGTGTTTGAAAACTGCAATGGCTCAGCCCTGCAAAAACCTAGATGTGATGACTGAGCAAATGTCAAAGTGAAAAAGCAGTCCCTGGGTGCTGAGGATGATGCTCTCTGCAATACCTCTGTATCACATGGCTTCTGTAACATCTACACAAACTATATATATATGTAATAAACCACAGAGACCAACAATGAATGAATTTGTCAAGGGTCTTCTATCATGTGCCTCTTCCACCCCAACTCATGGTTTCCAGGAGTTACTCTACATTCACAATCTGCCAAGGGCTTCAAATAGAAGCTCAAAAGGAACCTAGCTGAGAAATTTCACTCCTTTCCCTAAAATATGAAGTTTTCTTTCAACCTTGTGTTTTTCTAAAGCCTAAAACTGAGATACTCTCAGCTCTGGCTTCTATTCCTGTAACATGCCAAGGAGTGATATTTTTCCACACAGAAAAGTTATTTTAAGTCTTTCTTCACAGTTACTTTTCTACTTCACATTAATTTAATCTTTTACAGTAATATTTTACCACAGGCATCTCAATGATGTCTTTGAAGGAAAGAATTGGGAAAAAAATAGCATTCTTTTTCCCCCAAAAAGGAATTCAGATCATTTTAAAGTGGATTTAAAGTGTTGTATGGGGTATATAAAGGACCATATACACTGAATTATTTATGACAACTATTTGTACATTTATGTTCCTTTGGCTTTGCTTTTTTTTGCTTGCATAATGTATGGAAATACACACACACACGTCCATAAATGATACTGAGGGTAGAGCTAGCAAAAATATCAAAAACCAGACTGTAGCTTGAGCCTGTGAAAGCCAAAAACCCTTGAAACCTGAAACCCTCATCAGAGTTCTACCTCAAACCTTTCTGACTCACCAGGCTGGAAATCCACTGCAGGCTGGCCACCAGACTATCCACGGTCCAGCCTGAGTCTGCTACTACAACTACCACTCAAATCTCTGCCTTTCTTGGACTAACAGGCACTGGGCAGCAGTTTTGTACTTAGCCCTATGCAAAGCTCAGCTTTGCATCACTTGACAGCAGGAGTTGACCACAAAACTCTACAGCTGAGAAAATGAAGGGACCAAAGATGCTGCAGAGCTGGACTCCACACACACAGGAGATGGAGCTGACAACCCCTTTGCCAGTTATTTGTGCAAATAGAGGAAAGGAGAAAACCTTGTACAGCAGCTTATGTTTCTCTATAAGCAGCTTATGTGACTGAATAAAATACAGTGAACTTCTCCCATCTACAGCTTTTCTTCCTGTTTTCCAAATAATTAAAAGAGCAGCTTAAAAGCAGGGGGTTTATTGGCATGAAAAGTATTTGCTCTATCCCACCAGAAAAGCAAAATACTACTTTCTTAGGGCTGATTTAGTATTTAGTTATTTAACACTGGGCTTCCTGCTATTACTATATGAAAAAAAATAGATGAGTAAAACGAAAACACTCTTCTATGTTCACAAATAAACGTGGCTACGTTCCTCACCTAAATTTCCTCGATAATCAAGCTTTAAACAAACACACAGGCAGGACAGTGAGGCAGAAGTATCTATCCCAAATAGTCCATCTACAATAAAAACATTTATTCTTCTGGGTAATGGAATGTTTCATGTTGAAAAATAAATCTTCCTTGATTGTTTTTCCAATAAGGACCTATTAAAAACGTGCCACCACAGATATACTCCAACAAAACAGTCTTTGAGATTCAAGAAGCAAGAAAGTGATGAAACCAGCAGGATGACAATACGGCCAGTAACATTTTCACTGGGGTGAAACTCTGTTAGGAAAATCCATTCCTATCTGCTAAATAAAGTTACAGACACTTTAAAAAGGGACTGGAGCATCTTCCTCATGAGGAAAGGCTGTGGGACCTGGGGCTGCTCAGTCTGCAGAAGAGGAGACTGAGAGCTCATTAATAGTTACAAATAACTCACTGATGGGTGTCAGGAGGTTGGGGCAGCACTTTTTTTCTGTTGTATCTGGTGACAGGACAAGGGGTGATGGAAAAAAGCTGGAACACAACAAGTTCCATTTAAACATAAGGAGAAACTCTTTCAGTGCTGAGGTGAGGGAGCCCTGGCCCAGGCTGCCCAGGGAGGGCATGGAGGCTCCTTCTAAGGAGGTTTCCAAACCCACCTGGACATGTTCCTGCGTGAACTGATGTAGGTGGGAGCTGCTTCTGCAGGGAGGTTGGACTGGATGAGCTCTAAAGGTCCCTTCCAACCTCCACCATTCTATGCTTCTATGACTTAAAAGTCCCCAAGCTTTCCTACTCCCATGCAACTAAAACGTCCTCATAGAGAAACATTGGCTTTAGGAAGATAAATAAAACAGCTGCATATTTAAATCTGTCATAGTTTTTAAATGGGTTTTGGGGGTCTGCTTTGTTGTATTGGTTTTGGGAAATAAAACCCCTGCACCATTTCCCTTCTGCATGGAAAACACATTCCACTTCCAACGCGACACGACCGCAGCGGCACCGAGCAGATACTCACAGTGCTGTACACAGCGGACACGGTGGGAGTGAAGATCCGATCCTCGAGGGGCTGCTGAACAGGACCTCGGGGGATTCTGCAACACAGCAAGTTAAGGAAAGCACCTTGGAAAGAAAGGTGGTGTGATGAGTGATACACACAGCCAACGTGTCGTCCGTCGGCAAAACCGGTCCCCTTCTGCGCCCCAGCATACACACAAACATCTCTGAGGCACTCACAGGCACACGCGATGATTCTTCAGGGCTTGCCAAAGGAGGAGCAACGTGTGGCTTCAAAAGGCAGATGGCACCGAGAAATACAGCGAGGGAAGCCGAAAGCAAACAAGTGACCAAACAATCCACAAAACCTCTGTTCTCTTGGAGGGGGGGAAAGCCAAAGCCATGAGCCCTTCACATTCAGTGAGACAAGCCCTGCTGGTCAGCAGGGCATTTTGTGACAAAGGCAGTGCCTGTTTTGCTAACCCCACAGGAATGGTGTTGTAATTGTTTCCTTGTTTGCCTCTCTTCCACCAGCAAGTCTTTTCCTGAGCCACCCAGCAAAAGCTCTTCGAAAAGAGGCTGCCAGAGAGATTTGAAGTCTGGATGATGTGCTGCAAGGTCATTTAAAGGAAAATCACAAGAGATTTTTTTTTTAGATTGGAAAGGTATTGTGGTGGGAGAAAAAGGATAAAAGATTTTACGCTACAAACAAATAAGCTGGAATCTGAACTGAGTCCTGGCCCAGGCTGCCCAGATAGGGTGTGGAGGCTCCTTCTCAGGAGGTTTCCAACCCCACCTGGACACGATCCTGTGCTCCCTGAGCCAGGGGAAGCTGCTTTGGCAGGGGGTTGAGCTGGGTGATCTCTCAAGGTCCTTTCTAAGCCCCACCACACAACGACTCTATGAATCTACTTTTCCTTGCAGAATAAAACCAGAGGGTGCAGGGATTTAAAAGATAAAAGCCTCCTGACTTAGGCCTTAGGTCCAGTCTATATCTACATAATACTTGATGCCCACTGTCACACAAAAGCCACACTTCACGCGCTGAACAGTTTTCCACTAAAAGCCATATTGAGGTTTCGCCTTTTTTCTGTTTACATTTCCTATGTCAAAGCCTCTTGGGAAATGAGAGCAGCCTGGCTGATTACATTTCTTGCACACAAGCCAGCAATAGAGACCTCATGCGTGTTTTACTTCAAAACAAGAAAATACTTCCAGGGTTTTGTTCAAATGAGGGGAAAAAAACCCACCTGCTCCTAATTTCAAACTGAAACCTAGAAGGTTAGTTTGAGTCTTTCAAGAGTCCTCTCTTTCCAGTACAAGTTTGATCTCCAAAGAAACACCTCTGCCCAAACATTTGCAAGGACCAACACCCCAGCAGTAGGACAGGCTTTGCTTGTGGTCCCAGCTGCACTGTCCCACTGTTACCCTTCCTTAAAACGGAGGAAATGTTAAGGTTGAAGTAAAGACTCTTCAGACATCACAGAATCACAGATCTTAAAGGTTGGAAGGGATCTTGAAAGCTCCTCCAGTGCAACCTCCCTTCCAGAGCAGCAGCACCTAGAGCAGGGCACACAGGAACTCATCCAGCTGGGTGGGATGTCTCCAGAGAAGGAGCCTCCACAGCCCATCTGGGCAGCCCTGCCCTGCATCTGTTGACTGTTTGCAGCACACTTCTCCTCCAAGACCAAGGCAGAGTGCAATTCACACTATCATGCTATTTTGTTATCAAACACATCACTAAAAAGGTCGGTCCTGACCAAGTTGGGAGAGAAATTGTTCTTTAAAACTTCCCATTCTGTTACTCAGCCCACATTTGGAGAACAGACACGCTAAAAACTCTGCATTACAGGCTTAGACAGCCCGTCACTGACCTTCACAACACCTTTAGATTTAAGTCACGTCCCTGTGAAAGCCTGGCAGGTGTCAAACAGGACACCTATGACCAGTTCTGGACTGAGAGAACTGAGATGAGGATCTGACACTGCTGGTTTCTGAGCTGGTGCTCACTCAGCCCACGTTTCATTTTCTTCTTCCATGAGTGCAGGACTCTATCAGCACAGTCTGAGGCTCGTGTTCAATTTACAGACCTGCCAGCTGGTGCATAAATCATATCTTTTTGATAAAACAAAGAGGTTTTTCACAGTAAAATTAGATGTAGAATCTTAAGCAAAACAAGGGGAAGATTTGCTAGATTTGCTTCAATGGAGCCAAGGCACTGCTCCCAGCCTGCATCCCAAGGACCTCACCTTCATTGCTGAGATTCAGAAAACACCCACAGAAACCCCAAAGTCAGGAGAAGCCAATTAGAAACACACTGCAAGACAGAACAAAAACCTCACACATTTTCCACACAGCACCCTACTGACACCCCCATAATCACCATCTGATAAAGGCGCACAGGGCAGAGATATGGTTTTGTCAAAGCTGAGATTTGCAGTCTCAGGGAGTTTTGACAATTCGTTGAAGCAATTGCAGCTTCAAAAGGGATCGGTTCCTGAGTTTGGAAAACTAGTTTCATCCTCAAGAAGGTTGGGATTTATTTTCTTATTTTAGAACTTATATAAGCCAGGAGGAAATAATCTTCTTTGAGCAGAGTAACCTCTCTTTTTGTACCCAGGAAGAGCTACCTGAAGGAAGGTGCAGTTTAGATGGATTCTCCCAGGGTTGCTGTTTAAGATCGCAACTAGAAACTGGTGATTCCCATCAGATTAAAAAGAAACCTTTTAAGTCCTTTTTGGCAAATGACTTGACCTGGACACAAGACAGAGTGAACAAATGAATTAAATTCCAGTAAGCCTTAACAAGATATAACGGTTGGAGAAAGTGATTCTTGCCAACATCTGACTTCTGGCATCTGTAGACCGACTCCCTTCAAAATGCTAGACTGGTGGCAAGGTTACTGCTCCCCTGCAAGCCTCCTGGAGCTTGTTTCTGCCCCCTGGTAGAAGTGATGACTTTCCTTCTCCTTACATCTGCCAAAGGAGCCCATCCTGGGGTCATGGATGCTGCTATTTCGAGAGGTGCCTGCAAAAGTTCATCAGCAGGCTCTTGCAAACAAGGCTTTATTTCCTAGAAGGAGGTTAAGAGCAACAGCACAGAAGACTCCACCATGGGACATGCATGGGTCACAGCAGGCAGGCGGGAAGCAATACCTCATCCATGCAGCATTGTCTCATCCAGGTCCAGAGTGAACCATCCTGCAGGGCACTCATCTTCTTTCACTATGTAAAGATTCTGGTACCAGAGAGCTGCACAAACCACAGGAACACTGCTGTCCTGCTGCCCCCACGGTACACAGTGAAGTGGAAGTGTTACAGTGGATTTATTGCAGTGCTTAATTAACCCCAGCACAAAGAAAATGAGGATATGCTGAATAATTCAGGCAGCTTTGTCATGCTACTATTCCAGCATGCTTAGATCCAATTCAGGAGGATTCTGTGCTCTCTCTCCTCCTCCTCCCTGTATCCTTGCCACCCACATCACCCACTTCAGCCGCACCGATTCAACTATTTGTTAGTTGATGATCAAGGAGGGTGGGGAGTGGAAGGGGTGGAAAAGCAAAGCTAAACCCAAACCTCACACTATTTTCAGACATCCTTCCATTACCACAGGAAGAAAAGACGAGGAGGGCGATGAAGCAGAAGAATGGGAGCAAGGAGAAGCTCTTAAATCCCATCTGCAGCCGGCAGGTTACTAAAGTGCAACTACAGCCTCTGCTTCTCACTCTTGCGCCGGGCTGAACGACTCTCCACAGCTCTCATTCCTTCAGCAGCATCGTGCCAAAAACCAAAAGGACAGCAGCCAGCAGGTAGCACTGACTTTAGTTTCTCTTCATTGCTGTTCAGGGCTCATTAACTCATGAAATATGTAGAGATATATATTTAAAACCCCACGTCAGCGAGATACTTCAGGCAGATTACTAAACGCAGACACAGATGCAATGGGAGTTCCACCTAGTCCCCATCTGGCTGCAGCAGTGATTACAAGCTGGGGAATTTTAGGATCTATTAAAGACCCAGTGGGAAAAAGACAGGCAAAGACAGTAATGCCAGTTGGAAACAAAATGGTATTTTTCCTCAAACCAGAAGTCTCCCCTCAAAGGAGAAGGATATCTTTTAATTAGACAGCCACAGCCACACTCCAAAGAGAGGGAGAATATGCAACTTATCTGTAAAAGCAACTGAAGACCAAAAAAATCCAGAGCTGCCCATCAGTTGGAGCATTCAGAGGCACTGACAAGTCAGGAGGACTTTCTTGCAGTGATCTCCCCCTTGCAGCACATTTGTGTGCTTGTTCTAATCATGCCACAAAACTGAAACACTGCGAGATTTTTGGTGGTGCTTTTACAGCAACGAAGAAACTGCCAATGTACAGTAAAACAGGCTCTTCCAGCAAGAATCTGTACAGGGTTTTCTGCTCTGTTCCTGTTTCCAAAGATTGGAGCAGGGAAAGAAAAAACACTATCACATTTTCTTCCAAAATGGATTCATTTTCTCCTCAAACAGTGCTCCTTACCTAAGCTCATTTTCAGCAACTAGCAACCATTTTATCCTGAGCACGCACTGATGGCCTCTTTCTGCACTTCCAGCTGACAGGAACAAGTAAGGACCTTCTCCCATGAATAAAAATATCTGGGGGTACTCAAGGGCACGTATGCAAACGCCTTACAAGAAACATTCCAGAAGGAATAATTTTTATCCATGCACAGATACAGAGCCAGTCTCCCACCAGCTATCCCCGGGGTTATATAATCCCAACGCGTGTCCCCGCTTGTACCGAAACTGTGTATTAAATGACTGAAAAGCATAAAAGAGAAACAGCCAGCAAGATTACAGAAGGGTAAGAATGCACATCAAATTCAAGCTCTGCTTTTAGCTTTTTGATGCAAGACCTTTTTATAAACCCTCTGAGCAGGGAGATCTCTGGTGGCAGGGAGCTGTTTAGAAAGCGGGTTTCTCCTCCGAAGCCTCTTCTCTATTTAACACGCAATTAAAATGCAGGAGGTGAACGGAAGCACCTCATTTAGCAGAAAAGCTACAGCAGCCACAGCAGCTTGTTTCAACTTCCCCAGCATCACCCCATCCTTTTGCAGCTCCACCATCCTCCTCTCGCTGGGCAAAAGCCTTTTGTTCAGCATGCTCGATCCTACCTGGCAGCCAGCTCCCGGTGAGCTTCCCTCAGCGCACTGGCTCCAGCGCCAGGGCTTCCTCCCCATCCACTGGCAGTGAAACCCACAGCCACATCCGTGCCATAAAGATGACTTCTTAGCTCCTCTCCTGCCTGCCTTCTCGTCCCTGCAAGCAGAGCTCTCGCAGCACACTTGTGGTCTTAAAGTGGTAGTGCAATGGGGTCTGTGCCGTCCCTTGGTGGGGTTTTGTACCAAGTGTTTCCAGGTTGCAGAAATCCCTCTGCCTCCCAGGTTTTTTTTCTGCTGTGCACACAGCAGAGAAGGGGCAGGAGGCAGCATCATGCTCCTCTTTGCCAGTTGATACAGGATAAAAAGCAAATCAAGCTTAGAGGGAAAAAAAAAGCATAAGGTAAAAAGATGAGCCTACCTACAGCCTGTTGTGTCTTAGAAACCTGCACTGCAATGTAGGAAGAGCTTGGAAAGCTTCAATGCTCCCTCACAGAAGGAGAATTCAATGGCAGCACAAACTCCTCAGCAAGAAATTAAGCAACTTGTTTTCCTGGGCTTTCCACTTGCTGCCCCCAAAGGCAGCAGCACACAGCACCATGGACCTGGTTATTTAGCAAGTACTTCCCAAGTCTATTTACCTCTTCAAAATAAATTCCTCTTAGAATGATAGAATGGTTTCAGCTGGGAGAGCCCTTTCAGCTCATGGAGTGCAGCCTCTGTCCCAGCCCCAGCACCCACCAGCCCATTGCCCTCAGTGCAACACCCACCCGGCTCTGAAACCCCTCCAGGGACGGTGACTCCAGCAGCTCCCTGGGCAGCCCCTTCCAATGCCTGACAGCCCTGGTAGCAAAGACATTCCTCCTCACATCCAGCCTCAACCTCACCTGGTGACACTTGAGGCCGTTTCCTCCTGTTCTAGTGTTTGTCACTGGGAGAACAGACCAACCCGGGCCTGGCTAAAGCCAGGGGAAGGAAAAAACAAACAAACACCACCAACCCAACACCAAACTACAAAACCCCAAACTCCAAGTGACATGTCACATGGGGAGGGAACCTAACGAGTGCCATCCATCTACTCTCTCCATGCTGAAATACTTACTAAACCCAGACTTCATCCAAGATCAAAAAAGAAATAGTCAAGTTAGAAAGCAAACAACTCCAAACTTAGGAAAAGGCAGAATTCATGTTGCTCGTGTGACTACGATTCAATCCCCCTGTGTATACGCAGAATCAAGCCCTTAATTACAGAGGCACACGCTGGTTTTCCCCAGTGTTCCTGTTGTCTCCACTTTTTCCACTCCTGACAGGAATCTAGCACCTCCGTAGCTGAGCAGCTCTTGCTAGTAAGCCACAAGAGAGAATTAATATTTAAAAAAAAAATCAAGACCAACGTAACTCAAGGACTTTGAAAAATGTTTAAAGGCTGAAGAAGAATCTCCTAAAATGCCAAGCTGCTACTCAGCTCTCTCTAACCCTTCCATCACCCAGATCCAACAGCGTGTCCCACCCCAGCAACCACCCAGGGCCCAGACATCCACCATCTCCCATCCTTGCAGAGATGTTTTGTTCTAGGCTGGGTTTGGGGTGGGTTTGTTTAGTTTTTTGGGGTTTAGAGGGGTTGAGGTTTTTTAGCTATCAGATTTTCCTGTCATGTCTTTTGGGGGGAACCTCAAAGGAATAAGCTGGCCCTCTGTATGAAAACAGTGGGTTTATTTTAGAGTTCTTAAATGAATGCAACTTGTCTGGCACAACACAATGTCAAGGGTTGGAAGGGAGCTGGAAAGCTCATCCAGTGCAACCCCCCTGCCAGAGCAGCAGCACCTAGAGCAGGGCACACAGGAACTCATCCAGCTGGGTTGGGATGTCTCCAGAGAAGGAGCCTCCACAGCCCATCTGGGCAGCCCCTGCCAGGGCTCCCTCACTGAAACAGGGAACAAATTCCTCCTTGTGTTTCTCTGGAACCTCTTCTGTTCCAGCTTGTCCCCGTTGCCCCTTGTCCTGTCACTGGCCATCCCTGAGCACAGCCTGGCTCCAGCCTCCTCACACCCACCCTTGATGCATTTATAACATGACTGAGCTCACCCCTCAGGCTCCTCCAAGCTCCAGAGCCCCAGCTCCCTCAGCTTTCATCACAAGGGAGATGCTCCACTCCATCAGCATGATGTCAAAATAGAAGAAAAACAAAATCCCAATGGGGGATTGTTGTTTCAATGCTTGGTGTTTGCTGCTGTTATAAAGAGAGGGAAAGGAATTCAACCTTTTGCTGTTATAAGCACTCAGAAACGTGGTCAAAGTTAAGAGCTGCAGGTGAAGAACTCCTTAAAAGACAGTATCAGCTTTACCCCAATACTTCATTCTGATATTGGCTAGTTAAATGTTTTCAAAATAAAAGGACACAACAAAAGCTGTTTCCAAAGTGGCCAACAATGGGGTTTACAGTTCAAAATTCACAAGCTATGGAATCAAGCACTACGCCATTGTGCCCTTATTCCTGTAAACAGATGCAAAGCACACTTCCAAGACTCACCAGCTTCTATAATGACTTACACCCAGAAGGATCTTACAACAAAAGGCATGATTAAGCTTGTTTCAGCATTTTATGGCCTGATATAAAACTCCTCACCACAACATGTGCAGTCAATGCTCACAACCCAATTGCCGTTTATCAAACCTATAACTTTTAAGTGGATCAATGAAGTGTTTGTGCAAAGTACCTTTTTAATACACAAAATACAACAAAGGATTAAACTGTAACACCAAATTCCCTTTTAAGTTCTCATTTATGGCTTATTTTACACTTGTAACAAACACCTTAAATGAGGTATTTATCTTTGGCTTTTGTACCAGAAATGCACCTAAATAAATATTGTTGATGTTTCACACCATCTCACTGGCTCCTTCATGAACTGTAGTTGCCTTGTTTAAACTCACTGGCTGCTGGACTCTCTTCTTGCACCTCATTTGATCTATTTGATGATAACAGAAAGCAATCAGGCTTGTCCATCCATCTGACACTTAAGTGCTCCTCATTGAAATATCACCTCCTAAGCTTTGTCCAGATCCAAATGTTACAATCAGCAAGGCTTTTATTACTTATCCCAGCTTATGCCATGCTCTAAAGCAACACTCTCCCCAGAATAAAACTTTTCCTGAAATTCATCTTGAGCTTTTCACCTAATTACCTACCATTAATCTCAATACCAGCTTTCAAATCACCCCAAATGTTTCCTTTCCCTTCTGTCTGCCACATAGTGTCACCCGATCTGCGTCTGCACTGAACTGAATAGGAACAGGGCAGCAGCCAGAGCTTTCAAAAGAAAAGAGGCACACAAATCCAGACAAACCTCAATGGCTGTCGGAAGACAAGCTTTCCAAGGCTCTGAAAACCGCAGCTTGAAAGGAAAATGTGACCTTCAAACTGCAAAGCATGATTTCCCTCTCCATCCCCCAGCATCGCCACTGCTGGGATCCAGCATAGGCAGGATTCTCCTCCTTCCCCTTCGTGAGTCCTGACACGTTTCAGAGGCACCCTGTATCAGCTCTGTATCTGCCCTGGAACACTGCTCTGTATCTGTAGATTCATGTCTCCACAACCAGCTGCATGGCTGAACTTTAGGGTGGCACAAAATACCTGACGCAGAACCCAGTGCTTCTGACTGAAAGTGCTAAAGCTGCACTGCAGCAGCCAAGCTCAGAAGTGCACGTTCTATTTATACCCCAGCAAATCCCCAAAATCCTCCAACTTACATGCTTCTTAAAAAAAAAAACCAAAAAAAACAGCCATTCCACAAAATATCTGTTTCCAAAAGTCTTTCTTCCTCTGCACAGAGCCACACTGCAACGTGCTGCTGCTCCTTGCTCACCTTCCTGACGTGTGGGTAAGGAATCACGCTGCATTTTTTGCATCAGCAATGCTTTCACAATCCATTTAATAACAAGGCACCAATTCCAGATATTCTTTCTCATCTGGCTAATTATTAATGATGATAAATTACATCAGGCCTTTAGTCAATCTGTGATGCATACCAGACATCATCACTGTGTAACACGATGCTTTGCTACTTGGCACCATTATTTCCCTTCAGTCCATGTCTCCTAGCCCAGCCAAATGGGACCACCAAAGGAAAGCTGAGGGTTAGAGGGGGAAAACAACAGAAAACAAAAAACCCTCAACAAACAAACCCCTCTTTGTTACAAATTAACTGTATCTCCAGCATCTCATTCACTCCATAATGCTTTCAAATAAAAAATGAGCAATATTAAGAGCACCAGCTGTAGGCAGCTGCAAGAGTTACACCTGCAGACAAGCACCTAATTATCTAGAGCTCATTACTTTGAGGCTCCGTTTTGCATCTCTAAATTAAAAAGAACTGGAGACAGCTCACCAGCACGTAAATCACTCCCAGCCCTCGCCTCAGCCCTCAGCCCCGTGCGTTTCATTCAGCACGAGAGTCGTCAGGAGTGAGTTATCAGGGGAGCTGTCAGCCAACGCACCCCATCAGGCCAAACACAACAAAAACCCCAAGCAATTATTTGTGTGCAATACAAATGGGTTTCTAAGGGCAATCTGATTTTGTTACTTCGGCTTCTTCAGCTGCAATCCCAGCATTGATGTAAATGGTCTGTTTTCAGCTTAGACCTAGTAAAGGTTGTTCAGAGTGGCAGAAACTGTGTCTAAACCTTCCTGATCCTGCTGGGATTTTCCTTGCAGCGTGGTGTTTGTGGGTGGAGGGACGGGTCTGGAAGCAACAGAATGAATATTTCTGTAACTGGGAACTTTGTCCTATGTGTATTTTTAACAGCAGCATCTCCAAGAAGTGGGTTTTCAACTCACTACCTGAATAAGGCCAAATCCAGGTTTGAATCAAGCTGCTAAGTATTAGTAATTTAAATAAGCCACAAAGGCACCCTGGATCGTGGCTGTTGCCAGCTCAGGTAACACAAGGTGAACAACGTGCCAGGAGAGCATCTCTGGCTCAGCTACAGAAAACTTCTCACTAGCTGACTTGCTTTAGCTTAATAGTCCACTTTTCTCCTTAAAACATCAGCCATGTGTTCTTAAACTGATATTTTATTCTTACAATATATGGATTCTTCTAAGAGATGGAAAAGTCAATGAATTTCAGCAGCTCCCTTCAGCTTGAAAGTCATGGCATCACCTCTCCAGAGGAAATGGCAACCTGAGGAATACACCAATGTAGCCTTAAGACTCCATTTCACTTTAGGAGGGTTATTTATGATTGTACTTGTCCACGTTAATTAAAATCCTCATTACACGTGGGAACTTGCACAGCCCCATTAGCCTTAACAGTCCCACCCTGCTCTGCCACCTCTCCTACTGCTCAGTGTGAGGTCTCATTGTCCTCTAGCCACAACCTCAGTTGAGAGACCTTATAAAGAGCCCAGAATATTAAGGTGGGGAAAAAAAAGAATGAGCTGTGTTGATCAGCACTAACACTGGCTGAGCTCTGAAGAGCCAGTTGTAAGTCACAGGGGACTGTTGCAGGCTGATAGCTCAGGGAGAGACACCAGATGAAGCCTGCATTCCAAAATACACCGAATAATTGAGCAGCAGAGATGAGTTACACCAGCACTGTGCACACCTCTTTCAACAGCTTAGCATCAAAAGTGAAGCCCAAAAGTCCCAAGCAGGGCAATGCCAGGCTCATGCCATGCCATACTGGGCTAACTACCTCTTAATATCACACAAAATTGCCACAGATCTTATCTGCCAGGGGTGTGGGGATGTGCTGCTCTAATCAATTATTAAGCTTTCTTTTGCTTTCTGCCCAAGTACAGACAGCAAGGCGTGGGAATGATGGGTTTAGGTGGTGCTGCTCTTCACATCTGTGTGTCAAAGGCAAACCTGGGTTTTTGTTTGTCTTCTAAAGATCTACACTAAGACATCACTTCCTTATCTGCTAAAACACATACAAGCTGACCAGTGGATATAGTCCTAGCAGCCAGAGCATATCTCTCAGCATCCTACAATGTGTACACACATCTTTACAGATGATTACGAGGAACAGGACCTGCATCTTCCCAGGGTTGTTTCAGCAGGAGTTTCATGTCCTCTGCCAGCATCCATGTGCTAGGAATAAATCACATCAAATGTGTCCTGGGTAAGATGCACACGTCACCCTGCTACCAAGAATGGGAGAGAACCCATTCCCAGGAGGCCAGACAACTGCAAAAGGTCTGTGGGTCAAGAAACCATTGAGGTTACCAAAGGAATACTAAGACAAGGATAGGTAAGGAAGTAACAGCTTTGAAATTGTCCTCTCCTTATGATACAGCAGTTCCACACCTGAACTCTTAATACTCACTTCCTAAAGCTCAGTTTCTCCTTTCAGACTTTTCATTTTGCTTTTTAAGAGTCCAAATCCAGCACTAGGATCCTTCCAAGGGAGGAACTGATTTGGAAAGAAAGCAACTTGACTGGATGGATGCTCAAAGAGCAATTCCAAGCCAGTCCTCACTTGAAAGCAAGGACAGGTAAGGCTCTGCTCTCAAGGCTCCTTGGGGCAAAGGAAGTCACAGATAGCATCTACAAGAAGTCAAGTGGCATCAAAGGCTAATTACTGCCATGAACACATAATCCTAATAGCAGGCACCCGCAGGCAGAAGGACACAACACAATGAGATCCAGTATTAAGCCGTCACCTGGCAGTGGTGCTGCCAAGAGGTGGTCCTGGCTTCTCCCGGCTGCTTGCCTGGTGCCAACGTGAGCCCATTCACTGCTGCTGGGTCAGCCAGACCAGGGAGTAGATTTGGATTAAAATGAACCTGTTTCGTCCAAACTTGGCTCACCACCCAGCCACACCAGCAACTATGTTGGCCTAAAAGACAGGAGCAATAGAGGGAGATGAGGAGGCTGCACCACAAAACGTTCTTGCCGTCGCTTCCCTGAGTGCATCCCTGGCATATGACATAAGCTGTAGGGATGTATTAACCTCTAGATGCAGCTGCTGAGGCTGATCTAAACATAACACAGCGATCCTAAACATCATCACAACTTTAAAGCACTGCATAAAATCTCTTTGTTTCCAAATGGTGAGGGTTTGGGGTTTTTTTTGCACTCCCAATAGGGAATGCAAGTGGATGCCCTTTAAGAAATCATTTTCCTGTAAGAAACAGTAATAGTCTCAACCTTCAGTAACTGAATTCACAGCAGGACAGCCATCAGCTTCACAAATCATAAAAGCTTTGGGCAGATTTATTCAAAAGATGTAAGTTCAGCAGGACTGGGAAAGGAAGAGCAGGTAAATGTATTATGGAAACAAAGCACTGCTGAGTTGTACCACACACAGTCACAGAATCACAGTACCATTCGTGTCAGAAAAACTCTTTAAGCTCATAGAGTCCAATCGTTCCCCCAGCACTGCCACAGCCACCACTAACTCATGGCCCTCAGTCCTGTAGCTCTATAGCTTTGGAATCTCACCACACACCCCTGGTGAGATGTGTGGTGATGCTTTCTGTGATGCTCTAACTTGAGGCCACTGGAGGACTTCACTGAGGCATCATCCAAAATGAAGATGGTCTGTTTTGGACACAGCTCACAATGCGTAACTGGGAAGCCATAGTTTTGACTCCAGCTGTGACACAGAGCTGCCCAGTGAGTGCAGGTAAGACAGCCAAGATCATTGTCTGGGTTGGGAAGTGTTTCCTTTGGGTTGAAGATGCTGTTCTCACGTGCACAACTCTTGTAGTAACACAACCCATTTCAAAAGCATCACCTCATTTGCTTTCAGGAGGGATGAAGAGACCTCAGTAACAGAAAAGTAATAACTAATAGCTTGAAGTTTTGTCCTTCTCAATTATAGGAAACCCATCCCTCATTAGCACTCCTTACCCTAGGAGGCTGTTCCTGCTAACAGGCAGACTTGAACACACCAGCAATTAACAACCTGGAAAGCTGCAGAGATACAAAAAGTAAAAATCACCATAAAGTGGTTAAGTAACAGGCTTTTAGCTGACCAAAGGCTGTGGTATTTCTCCCCAGATTAGTCTCATAGTTTTGGCAGTGGCTGCTAAGTCACCTTCTGTGCTCTGAGCACACTCTCACAAAGGCAGCAGGTCTCCTACAACCAAAATGCCAGAAGGTTATCAGTTTGTGGATTAGCTACCCTGGACACCAATATCACCCAAGAACTTGATTCAAACGGGAGAAGCCTTCATGATTTCTGATCAAGAGCCTCTTCCAGGCATTCTCACACCCCAAAGTAATTGACATTTTAGTGGCAGTTCACAAGCTTAAACAGTTGCTTCTGTTAATTATAAGATTTTACACAGCTATTACACCCCTGCCATTCCCTGAAACGAGACACAGCTCCCCTGTCACTCAAATCATTATTTTTGCAGCCCTAACAAGAATAAAACTACCTTTACAACCAGGCAGCAGGCTGCCTACCTCTAGAACAAGAGAGCTCACCTTGCTCTATCAGCCCTTCCGATATAAAGAACGTCTCATCTGCCTGTTCAAGTAATAGATCAGCTTCTGAAGCAGCAACATTTGTTGTGTATGTGACTGAAGTTAGTGGCTCTTGCTATTTTACAGGGCTCTTAATAATGCACATCTCTGACTTCCTTGGCACAAGGGACAATCCTGGACCAGAAGCAGCCCAATTCCTACATCCAGGAATCCCTTCATCAGTTCATGTCTGGGTGGACAGGTAGGGGGGGAAACAAAAGAACTTAAAAGTAACTTGAAAAAGTTATTTATTCCTTGCACCCCACCTCCCCTGAGGGCTGCTCAGAAACCTTCCAACAGTACTGTCAAGTAAAGGGTCAAAAGGGAATAACTTCGGGTCACATGGTAGACTTGGAAAAAGGGAAAAAACCTCAAAAGTGTTGCTCTCTCAGAGAATGAGGCTTCCCTTGCCCCAGGCAACGAGCACTGGGCTTTTATAGGTCAGGTTTTGTGGGATCTCTAAACCAACTCAGCTGCTAAACAGTGACTAGTCACCCTGAGTCACCCACATGTTTCTGTCACCCCCCTTCTGCAACCACTAATGATCACGAGACTCTTTGATGACCCAGCTCGGGATGGTGATTCAACTTTTTCTTTCTTGCTTGGCTGGGTGAATTTTTGGTGGATTCTGTGAGCTGATTGAAATCATTCACTCACAACATCACAATACTCACATGATCATTACACCCCAAACAAGGGAGCTGGTGTGGAGACACAGCCCAGTGACAACACATGCTCCCTTTCAGCTGCAGCTCACAGGTACATCTCTTAGATCCTAATGTAAAACTACATCCATCAAAGCATCTGCCTTCACCCAAGACATCCACAACTCTATATTGTCGAGACAGAAGTTGGCAACATTCTCATTCAAGGCAAAATACTCCATCTTGCTGGGTGGCTCTTCCTCTTTTTGCATTCAAGTGGAAGGACACTGGGCACAGCATGAAGTTCAGCTGTGGACACACCACGCTCTTTAACACTTCCTCATCTGTTTCCACTCCTCTGCCAAACTGCTGCAGTCAAACTCAGAGCCAGGCACAATGGCCCTGAGGGGCCAAAATGACTTTTGCAAGCTATAAGAAAGAACCCAAGCAAAGCAAGGGGGGCACATTCATATCAGCTGAAGTCACAAGTAGCCCTATGATCCTCTCTCTTTGTGTGAGATTGCAAGGAGGTAAATCTTAGTAGAATGGAGCTTATTTCTGAGAGGGATGGAGTCTGTTTCGGTGAAGGAGATTGGCAATTGCACCTTTCCTGAGCAAATGAATCAATGCAGACGTCCACAAGGACCACGGGAACTTCCCTGCAACAGGAGCCAGCGAGCTCTAGGACAGACAAACAAAAGCCATCATGCACTTCCAAAACAGACGTGGGAAACAAGTGGGAAGAGTGACACTTGATCTGAGAACATGTTTCCCACAGCTGCAACACTGCAAGATTTGTTCTCTATGGTACTATCTCATTTGAAGTCTTACAATTCTTTAATTAGTAATTCATTTCAGCACCATTAGTTCATTAACACACTGACTCTGTCAAGAGATGCTTTACATACCACTTTGAACGTGCCAGTTCTAGAAACATGCTTTGGCAAAGGAACTCTCCCATCACAAGCTGTGTCCTGTGGTGCACAAGCCCATCCTGTACTACCAGTCATGTACAAATCCTGCAACTACACCCCTACAAATACTTCCAGCATCTGCTAAAAAACCCCCAAAACCTAGCTGTTACATTCAAGTCAAGCCACAATGGATGTTTAGGATCAGGCTGTTCTTCCTCAAGCCCTTGACCAAAGCTGTGTCTATAAACACCACGTGCAAGGAAACCCAAGTGGTGATGTACAGCTGCACTAAGGCGGCGGCACAAGCGGCTCTTTGGGAGGTGATGCAGCAATGCTTCAGAGCTTCACTGTCAGACAAGGTTATTCACGGGTCAGGCTGCTCTCCTGTGTTATCTGCCAAGCTGCAGGCAGCTCTGCTGAGGAATTTGAAATGGTGTGTTTTCTGGTTTAGGGATTAAGCACTCTGGGAAAGCAGACTGCTGGCATTTGGGACAGGGAGAGAGGACACATCACGGACAAGGTTTAGCTTGGGTGCTGATGAATTCAGGCAGCTATCCTGTCTAGAGTACTGGTGGGAACGGTGTTTATAAGGAAGTGATACTAAGAGAAGCACTGGTTAACACACAGAGCATCTTTGTAATGGATATGACAAACAAAAGACAACAGTCAACACTGGAAAAGGGTAAAATCAAGTTATTTACCACTGAATTCTAAGCAGAGGGGAATTCGTCAAAATTCAACGTAAAAGCCATTCCCAGCTGGCACATGGAGCTGCAGGGCACATGCATCTACCTGAGCAGCTACCTCCAGTCAGTTGAGGACTCCAAAGGAGAAGGGAGGGCAAGAGAGGAGGTGGCCATCTACACTCAATCAAATGAAGTTCTGAAACAAAATTCCTGAAGGGGTTTACAATCTAGTGGATTTGGAGAGAGAAGGCTGAAGTCCTCTCTCTCATCCCTGCAAAGGTAAACCAGGGGATAATTGTCATTCAGCCTTCTTCCATATGAGACTTCTGCACACAGCATGAACAGGGCCTAACCTGTCACTGCCAACAAGCTCATCTCTGACATGTAATGTGCCTATGGAATAAAAAGAGGAGGTGAACAAGAGACAAGCCCTTCTGAAATAACTCCTAATGCCAGTGGTAAGGGTCTTCCACCCAGACAGCCTCCTCTATTTCACGTTCTACAGATGAATTCATACAGATACCCTCAAAGAAGGAAGCAATGCCAGTGCTGGAGGCCATGAGGTCTAAAAGTCCTTGTTAAGGAAGCTCAGCTCGTGCTCCTTCACTGGATGAAGTTATCTGGCACAGCTTGAGAAAGAATAATTCAGCAGTGGCTTGTGAAATTGGCTGCACTCTGTTCTAAATTTATGCAAGATATGGTGTATTATCTTGGATACCGGGCCCATGTCTTCATTAGTTGAAGAGTTCCCTTGAGGCAGGAACCAGTTTTCAGGCCCAGGATCCCGTGGTGCTGACAGGCAGCTCACCAGAACTCACACACAGCACAGCTCAGCTCCCAGCATCAAACAGCCTCCTGGGCAAAGCTGCTTGGGCAGAGTGGGACCATTACACAGGGAGCTTCCTCACCAGAGCCACAGGAACTGGGGACAAACCTCACCAGCTTGGTGAAGCAGAGGATGCATTTTCAGGCATTTATCCTCCTTTGCAGCAAATAACTGGTATCATTTCCTAGAGAGGTCGTGCATACACAGATATTTGAATGCTCATTATGAGACTACCTGGTTTACAGTGAGATATTAAAGTCTCTTTAATTCAGGAACAAATAAAGCATCTTGCAGAGTAAAAATATGGAGTAATGTAGATCTGCAAGCTGACTGAACTTGTTAAAACAAGTTTTTGTGGATGCCTGAAGCACCATACATGGCTTTCAAACAGTTATCACATCCCTGTCCACATAAAGGACTCTTGTGCCATAGTCTTCCATAATACTTTAAGATAAAAAGCATCCTGCCCTTCCCAACCCTCCCCAGTCATTTCACTGTCACAGAGTCACAGAAGGGTGGGGATTGGAAAGGGACCTTTAGAGATCATCTGACCCAACCCCCCTGCCAAAGCAGGTCCCACCTAGATGGGGACCTACATCAGGGCAGAGTAGAGGGGGAGCAGAACCTCCCTCAACTTGCTGTCCACACTCTTCTTGTTGCCTCCAGGATGCCACTGGCCCCTTGCCCACGAGGGCACTTTGCTGGCTCATGTTAGTTTGTCATCAATCAGCACTCCCAGGTCCTTCTCCTGGAGCTGCAGGTCACCCCCAGCCTGTGCTGGTGATGGGGTTCTCCTTCCACATTGTGACAACAAATGAAAAGATTACAATGCACTGAGATTTTTCTCTGTAAATAACGTAATTTGATGGCACAGGAACTGAAAACTGTAATAACCAGTTCAGCAACCAGGTGGCTTTAACATAAGCCAAGAGTTTCCGAGGTCAACTCTCACCTATGCAGTGGAAACTGAGCCTCTGAGCCTTTATTTTTATTGTCTGGAAAAGCTACACTGAACCAGAAAGCAGCACAAAGAAAGTACACTTCCAGTGTAGTTATGTTGCCCAAAAAACAACTTTTAATTTCCCCAGATACTTCTGATATATATTCCTTAAGCTCTGTAACAGAAACAGCCATTCAGGAGCATTTAGAAGCTTTGCATCCAAGTCTGGACAAAGTTGACAATCAAATTGAACCAACAATCTATCGATGCTGAACAAGGGCAACATCAAAGAATGACAGAATCTTAAGGGTTGGAAGGGACATGGAAAGCTCATCCAGTGCAACCCCCCTGCCAGAGCAGCAGCACCTAGAGCAGGGCACACAGGAACTCATCCAGCTGGGTTGGGATGTCTCCAGAGAAGGAGCCTCCACAGCCCATCTGGGCAGCCCCTGCCAGGGCTCCCTCACTGAAACAGGGAACAAATTCTTCCTTACGTTTCTTTGGAACCTCTTCTGTTCCAGCTTGTATGAAATAGAAGGGTTGGGTTTATGACACATCTATGACAGCAGCGTGCCAGAGGAGATCAAGAAGTTCAGTAGATCCTAGCACTGCTGTGGTAGCAGGCCCAGGGCAGGGATTGTCTCCCTGTACTGGGCACTGGTGAGGCCGTACTTTGAGTGCTGTGTTCAGTGCTGGGCCCCTCACTACAAGAGGGACATTGAGGACAACCAGACTCACACCCTGGTACATCCCAACCCAAACATATCCCCTGATCCTTAGCAACAAGTGATGGAAATGCAAAAAAGAAACCCGAACAACCAAAGCAGGCCTGAAACTTGGTGAATCTTGCATTTAATCTAAAGCACTTGGAGTAAGTCTGTGTTTCAAGAAGTCACTTTGAAGGACTTGTAGTCCAGGGATCTGTAAAAGTAATCTGTAAAAGACTCTGCAGCGATAACTGAGTTTCCTTAAGGGAAAAAAAAAAAACACAAGCAAACAGATTTTGCAGCATTCAAACCCATTCAAGCACTACATAAGGAACTGAGCTCTTCAGAGGCCACCTCAGCTAATTAAAACATGCAGAGGTCCAAGCTCAGCTCATCCATTCAGAAGTTTTCACCTGCATTGACTAAAAGGATTAATCAAAAATGTAGATAATGATGATAATGATAATTTATAGTAGAAACACAGACAGGACAAGGGGTAACAGACATCAGCTGGAACACAGCAAGTTCTACCTAAACACGAGGAGAAAGTCCTTTGGTGCTGAGGTGAGGGAGCCCTGGCCCAGGCTGCCCAGGGAGGGTGTGGAGGCTCCTGCTCAGGAGGTTTCCAGCCCCCCCGGACACGTTGCTGTGTGACCTGATCTAGGTGGGGACTGCTTCTGCAGGGGGATTGGACTGGATGAGCTCTAAAGGTCCCTTCCAACCTCCTCCATTCTGTGATTCTATGATTTTCAAGATATTACTGATTACATCCACGTCTGAAGGTACTAAAACATGCACACTAGCTGTGGATTTGTACCCAGCATTTGGGCCAGTTTGCTGGAGAAGCTCCTTCTCCAATTAAGTGAAATATTAAGCATTTTGTCCTTTCAAATGTCAAATATAATCAGAAGTTATTGTACATATCTCATGATACATTCCTCCATGTTTTAAGAGCATATTGCCAAGAGAAAGTAATTTGCAAGGTCAGCTATTTCATCAGTCATCTTCACTTTTATCTAAGAACATCTTCCTTCCATTCCATATCACATACAATCTTTACCAAATACACTGATCACAACCAATAGTGCTCTTGAAAGGGAAATCCAGCTGGAAATCCCCAATAGGATCTTGGGACCTTGAATTCATTTAATCAAACTTGCTTATAGCCTGAAGTACTTGGCCTTGTGTAAATACAAAAGCTTCTGCTGCTTCTTCTTGTTTAAATGAATTCTTACATTTGAGTTGATTTACACCAAATGTGTTTAGAGATGTTTCTTAATGCATCAAGGTGAATGGATACAAGGCCTTCTACTCAGAAAGTAACAGAAAGCATCCAAAGAAAATGTATCCATTGAACTAAGTCACATTTTAAAGCAATAAACCCAAGCAACCAAACCCCCTTTGCTAGGGCAAGGGAGAATCTGTGCCACAGATAAAGAACAGAAGAGGCTGTTCTCCAGGCAAAAGTGGTTATTGAGGTAGGTAAAACGCAGTCCTAATCACAGTGTTTTCCTCCAGCAAGCCTGCAATGCTGAGCACTGTCTGGCAGTAACAGAGCCCTACAGCAGCAGCGAAAACTGTATCACACCAATACTTAAGGCTCATCTCTGTCACAGGTTGGGTTAGCTGCTGTCGTGGCACCTAAGGTCAAGACAACAGGTATAAAACCAGGCTGATATATCCAAAAGCAAATCTCCAGGGAGATCTGTGGACATTCCTACTGATTGGAGGGAGTTACTAAATTCCCTGTTAGGCTCAGAAAAGAGATCTGAGCAAGAGATATCCCTTAGGACTTCTCCTCCTTACTGAAAGGACTGGGTATAATCAAGCTGCTACTGTTAACTGATGCTTTCAAGGGGGAGAAAAAGCCTTCCACCTGAGGAAAACCCCCTCCAAACACAATCAACAGGACTCCCTCGTCTTATGTTTCCATAAGCAAAAAGCCAGTGAGGCAAGGAAAGGAGCCAGTGCAGCTCCCTGGGCCATCGAGGGAAGCAGGTGCTCTCAGATCAAAAAAATATGAGCACTCTTTAGGACCTTCTGGGGAATTTGAGAGGTGCCAAGATATGGAAACACACACAGCCAGGCCATTTACTGCACAACAGGAGCAGAAATGAGGCCATCAGCCAAGAGGAAAATGAAATGTTAAGGTTACAGAACAGAACTCAAGCCAAAAAAGTTTAAACATTTCACCACGAGGCGTCTATTAAATCTTATCACAAAGCATTAATTTGGTTATGGATACACTCCCCGTTTCCACTTGGACTGTTTTCATCTCCAGTTACTTTACCCAATCTGCTTCATTTTAAGGAGTCACCCAAATACATCCTGAACATCTATCATACTCTTGCTGCAGGAGAGAGACTCATAGGATCATAGAAGGGTAGGGGTTGGAAGGGCCCTTTAGAGATTATCCAGTCCAACCTCCCTGCAGAAGCAGGAAAGTGAAGAATAATAATCAATCTCATTTTTTCCTTCAGTGGCATTAATCTCCTTGGCTGCAGACGTCAGCAGAAGAGCATCAGAGGCTAGAACAGAGTCTCTGTTTAATGACATCTTTTCACAGCGCAGCGATCGCTTCACGTGCTCCACACAACCAGCCTGGAGTTCGGTTATTACGTGTGTCTGTCTCTGACCCCAGATGATTCAAGTCTAACCTGGGGCTTCAGCACAGGACTGAGGACACGTCTTTCTCTATTTCAAGCCAACCCCTGAAGCTCAGTGACCGACAGTATCCTCCCAACCTTACTGTGGCCAAGCTATGGGCCTCTGTAACCTGCTGGAGACAAAGCAGGAGGAACAAGGCATTTCTTAACTTCCTAAAACTGTCACAGCAAGACCCATGAGAAACGAGGTTTCAAAGATAAGCTGAGCCAGTAGCTAAGTTTGTTCCATTTCAGTTTCCCAGGGAGGGTGTGGAGGCTCCTTCCTTGGAGCTCTTCAAGACCCACCTGGATGCATTCCTGTGCGACTTGATCTTGGCAGGGCCTGCTTTGGCAGGACGGACTAGATCATCTCTAAAGGTCCCTTCCAACCCCCACCATTCTGTGATTCCATGATTCAGCTACTGCCCTTTCTCCTCCTCTGCCGTAAACCACTTGCTGAGTTGAACACCTCCAGACAAGTCACTGCTTTGCCCAGCTCACTCCAGCCTTCACATGATACCTTATGGAACACTGTGCTTTTGAAACCCAATGATTTTAGCATTGCTCAGCCTCTAAGGGTGAGTGTGTACATGGATTTGGGTGCAACCCCATGGACTGTGGTACTGCCTTGCTGCCCAAATTAAGAGGTTCAGCTCTGAGCCTGGTGCCCAGACGCTTTGCACACTGAATAATGAGGCAGGCACTGACAACATCTCTGCTCATCCACATCAGTCAGCGGGGGAGAGCTCAGAAGAGCTTTCTGCCCAAGATCTTGCCCTCCTCTCGTGTGTTTTGGGGCATTCACAATCACTGAACAAACCAGCTCATGGCACAGCCTCCAACAGCTTCTGGGACTCAGACTCTTCAATAACTCCTTTGAGCAGGGAGGGCTGACTTGCTCTTTCTTTGGAGAGAGGTGGGTAATGATGGGCATTTATAACACTTGGGAAGATAGAAAAGATTTTGGGGGTTATCCTCTTGCCAAAAAAAAAGAAGCTTTGGAAATCCAACAGCTACTTAGTAAAAAGAGCAAATAGCAGCACCAGGTTTTCCTCAAGCACCTGAATTTTGGTCTCCTACCCTAGTCCCTGCACTGATTTTGGTATGAGCCTGTGCCAAACCATCTGTACCCCTACAGAGTAAATCTCCAGGTCTCCATTTCCAAGCAGTTACAAATCTTTGAAGGGGGGAAAAGCAAACATGTTTATTTCCCGCCTCAAGTTGCAAACAGAGATGAGAAAGTAAGGAAGATGATGCAAAGACCTTAAAAAAAAAAAAAAAAAGAGAGCTGATCAAATTCTTTCAACTATCTGAAAACCCAGGGGGCTACCCCAGTAGCTGGGTGTGAATCTGGATGCTCTTAGCACAAGCACCCCCTGAGAAAACAGAGGCGGCAGCTCATTTTGTCATTTTCTGACTCATCTCCTGCATTCTGTAGTCAAACCATGTCAGGGAAACAGAAAAGCTTTCTCCAATATCAGTCCAAATAGGAAGGCGACTATTGACCCAGCTTTAGCAGCTGCAGGCGTTTTTTATCAGCACATAAGTCAAATACACACATTTAATACTCTGGATTCAGCCCGGGAAGCACTCCACTGCTGCTTTTGCCACTTCAGCTAAGCCAGTATTAGCATGCATGCAATTGGATTTTAAGTTTTGGGAGTAGGAAATGCTCCAGGGACTAAACCAGGGGTTGTCTCTTCCCTTGTCTGATGCAGCTGTCTCTGGTTTAGCACAGAGGGGTCAAGTCATCACACAAGTCTGGTCAAGACCCCTCCTAACTTAGCGACATCAATCCCCCTCCAACCATTGCAGAGCTGTTTCCCACCTCTACACTCCCAACAATTCACTCATTAGCAGATTTGAGAGTCCTGGGATGATGGTTATGCATTATAAAACCTCTCTTTACTCCAAACTAATCAAAAGCGAGCCCGAGTAGCAGCATTTGAAGTCTGGAAGCACAGCCACGTCTGTCTGAGCACAACACATGCCTGTGGAAATCGCCACAAATATGCAGCGCTCAGACATCAAAGCCAGGAAAAGAAGAGCAGTAAAAAAGGGCACCCAAGGTCAAAATATAACACCAGAGCTTTTAAACTCAAGCTTTTCATTACAACCAATCTTTCAGAAGGGTTTGCAAAGGAAGATGACAAATTTCCTCCTCCTTGAGGAAGAAAAATCAAGCTAAACAACTCAAAATAAACTCTGCTTCTGAGGTCGGGTGGATTTTTAGAGCAAGTGATGCTGAACTGCTTGGTAGTTTCAGTAGTTTTGGGGGCAAAGGGGATTATAAGAGCATATCTTGCTTTGACTAGGGCTAAGTGTGCAAAAATCCAGCAAACTTGGTCCAGCCCTAAGGTCTAAACCCTCTCCCACCAAAGGGAGAAGCAGCGGGCCAGCTACACCATTTCACTCACTCTATATGAGAAGAAAACAACTTATTTTTACTTCACTGGGAAAGCTTGGGCATAAATTAAAAGAAAAAAAATAGCAGAAAGGCTAATTTGAGTGCTGTTACACAGACATATTCTACACTTTTTAAGTGAAGGCCTCAAGGCCTTCAAGTTCATTTCCCCTTTGATCCACGAGAGCCTAAATTTATTGACTTTCCAGACACAAGGCTCATCTCTTTGTACAGGAAATTGGAAGGAATTCAGACACAGCTTTATTTAAAGTTCACACTCCCCCTATTGGGCTCCTCTACCACACAGTGACTTCACTCCAGGCATTTACTCACAAAGCTAAAAAAAAACCCCAAAAACATAGTCAGACCTCTGACAAGAACAACAAGGAGTGTTTGCATTGGGTAGCCAACCAGTTGTGAGGTTTTCTCAGGTTAAAGTAAACTCTTCTGAGTAATTAATGAAGTATTTGGTGGGTGGGGAGGATTTTTGGTCATATGGTGAAGGAAGCCTTTCAAATGGGAAGCTAAATTTGAGATGATTGAGACCTTCCTCACCGAGAGCAATAACATTGACCAGATTCATGTTTTGAGGGGCCTGAAAGTATCTCACAATGTGGTTTATCCCATTTCATGGGGCAGTGTTAAGAGGCAGGAGAGAATCCCAGAATGGTAGGGGTTGGAAAGGACCTTTAGAGATCATCTAGTCCAAGCCCCTGCCAAAGCAGGTCCCACCTAGATCAGGTCACATAGGAAAGTGTCCAGGTGGGGTTGGAAACCTCCTGAGAAGGAGCCTCCACACCCTCCCTGGGCAGCCTGGGCCAGGGCTCCCTCACTGAAACAGTTTCTCCTTATGTTTAAAAGGAACTTCTTGTGTTCCAGCTTCTTTCCATTATCAGTTCTCCTGTCATCAGACACAACAAAAAAAAGTGCTCTCCCAACCTCCTGACACCCACCATTTAGATACTTGTAACTATTAATGAGANTGCTACCAAAAAGACATAGTAAAGCATCACTGAAAAATACACACTCAGAGTGATGTAGTATGCTGCAATCAGACAGATCTGGGCCCCTTCACGTAAGTGGCAAAGAAATGCTGACCTAGGTACGTTCTCCTGCCTTATATCCCTGCACTGCTGTATCTATCTGAAGTTGGGTTAATTTATTACAAGACTATGGATCTTAAAAGTCTCCAAGCCCTTAGAAAAATCAAGCCTATGCACATGTAGGTACCTTCTTCTCAGGCAAGCTGAGCAATCACTCTTTCCCAACTGCAAGGCACAAGGTGGCTGACGGGCAGTGATGAAGAGTCTGAGGCTACTTTTTCCAGCTTGAAACTGTGTGCTCAGCATCCATCTATTAAAAAGTTTAAGTCACTCTCCATTAGGGAAAAAAGATAAGTGGTGCTCTTGTGACAGGTATTTCTCCTGCCGCTTGCTCAAGCCCCTCCACGGGCCTGGATGTCATTTTTCTCCCTGTTTGTCACATATTCACTACAGAGTGCTATGTTATCCTTTTGGAGGTGCAGAAATACAGCCTCACTTACTTCTCTGAGCTCCACTATTTATGGTCTAGCAGAGATGCTGGCCAAAGACGACACGGCTTTACATGCTATTACAGATTCGGTTTGAGTTCCAAAAAGCCAACTATTTCTGCAAAAAGAGGTGCCCCGAGGTGCTTCAAAGCCTGGGACAGCTCTTGGTTGCAACAGTATTCCTGACACTATCTTATTTGCATTATCAAACTCAACACCACCCTCTTCTCCCAGTTTCTTTCACCCAACAGTACATTTGATTTTGGGGTGCACCCCTCAGAAATGATTGTGTGGCTTCACTGTAAGAAACAATTATTCCAGCTCGACTCTTACTCCTGGCAGCATTTCCATTTGTTTCTGGGTGCCTGTTATGCACCACCACTTCCCATCAGCTGCTTCCTAAGTTGTTATTTCCAGGAATTAATTCCTGCAGTGATGTTTCATAATGATTGGAGAAGATGTACCAGAAGCTTTCAGATTTACTAGTATGGAATCAGAGCAGTAGCCTTCCTTTCTGTCCTCTATACCTATTGGTAGGAAACTCCCCCCCAGCCTTGCACATCCACTCACAAAACAAATCGGTTTAGGAGGCTGCTGAATGAGTTCACAACTGTTGAACAATGCTCTCCAACTCTCTACTGCCACTTAGCAGAAACAGCTGCTTTAATAAGAGCTTACATCTTTAGCTGGCTAATGTAGTAACAAAATTAAACAGGACAACGTGGAGACTAATCCAACCAGGGAAGGGGAAAAGCCATTTATTGTTTCTAAGCGCTGGAATGAGCCATGAAGTCCCCTTGTGCACACAGCCCGTGCAGGCATTAACACTCCACAACTATGTTGTGCTCCTGTACGGATTTGCCAGGATCTGTTTACATGATCCACTTTTCCCTGCTAAAGGCATGAAAGAAAACACTCTGTGGAGAAGCTAAGAGGCAAGGCAGCCCCTCCCCGGCTTTCTGCAACTTTTCCTGCAAACTGAGCAAACAAAATGAACGCAGAAATATCAGTGCTGCTCCTGAAATGTATGAACAATGAGAGTGAGGGCTGCTGAAAGAGAAAGGGGGGACTGAAAGTCTTAACAAAAGCCCACAGCAAACTGGCTGCAGCTAAAGCTAGAGCCTGAAAGACTTCTTTGTCTTTCTGGTCAATGCAAGCCTATTCAACAGCCCAATATATAGCAGAAAGAAAGTGAGGGTGGGAGGAAGAAGAGTCCTGTCTCTTTAGGGGACGTCTCCTCAGCTGCCAAGCTGCAAGGCAGAGAGAGAGGGGACTCTAGCATGAACACAGAGCCGCTTTCCAAGCAGCCCGTACCCCAGGCATTGTCTATTAACAAACACCGACTGAAAGGACACGCACTGCTCGCACTCAACCTTCCTCCTACCAAGGGACACAGATTCCAGGAACTGGATATCTAGTTCCCAAAGAACCTCTAAGTGCAATAAAAATAGTAAGTTATAGAAAATAAATCCCTATTTCTGAAAGTCCCTTTGCTTTTCTACAATCCCTTCCACCCAACAATGAGCTATTGTTTCACTCCTGCTACTGAGGAAATGTTTGTGTTCCTTCTCTGGGTTCTTTCCATTTAGAGACCTGCTGCTGGACATGAGAGAACTACCCACCATGCATGCAAACATTTCACACTTCAAGAGAAGAGAAATTCAATACCCATTTCCCCAACCAAATCCAACATCCCCCCTTGTTTTCTTTGTTACCATAAAAACTCAGCAGAGCTCAATAGTGAACCGAAATATCTAGAACAGGTCAAAAGAGGAGGGTACCAGTTAATACTGGTGTGCCATTTGACACTGACATATGCAACCACTAGTTTGAAACACACACTGATGAAGTCAAGCACTATCTTGAAGGGAACTGACACTTGCTGGGGAGATTTCTTCTCATAGATGTTGAAACTGAGGTACACACAAGCACCAGGAATGCCTTCTCACATGTCCATGGCTGTCCCCTATCTTCTTGCAAACTGCAGGTCCCAAGGAACAGAAATACGCTGCTGTAAAAACCAAGGGTGGTGGATAGATGTAGCTATGGGCTCCTGAAGCAGGTACTGGGTGCTCATTACATGCTGGAGCCTACAGCCATGTAGCAAGGTTTGAACTGTTCTTGCTTCTTGACCACCACAAAGCCAAGATTTTGATGCTGGCAGGACTACTGCAAGTAGGGTTTCTGCAGTCACCCTCAACATATCAGCAAACAAAGGAAACACTTCAGTGAGAAAATAAAAACAACAAGGTGTGTATTGCCACCAATTTAACATGTGTTCTTCAAACCACAGGATGCAAGAGGACAGCATGGCTATCACCTTCATGAACCTACTCTAGAACAGAGAGCTCTTGCATGCTTCACACACACAGGATACACACAGACTCAACTCAAAAGAAACCTGGGCACACAGGCTCCATTTCCTACAGCAGCCTGACGTGAGGTAGCCACACCAAAGACAAAGTTGGGAAGATCCCACCTTGTTGCACCACCAAACAAGCTAACCCACACTGCTGCATTTAAACACTTCGCTTTCGGAGACTCTGCATTGATTTTTGGAGCTGGCCAAGGGGCAAGAAATCTCTTTATAAAAACATGGCAAACTAATTCTTTTGCCTTAAAAACAAGGGCTTTTAATTGCAATCACAGCAATAACTTCTGCAAGAACAGCTTGGAAAGAGATGAACTTTTTTTTTTCCCCTCCCCTTGCCTCAGAGCTGAACTGAAAGGGAATAAAACTGAGCTGTAAGCAGAGTTTTAATTAAATGTGATTGATAGCCCATTACATAAGTATGCACAGAGCCACAGTTCACACCGGATGCTTTTTCCTTTCACGTTGTTCAATGCAGAAAGGACTCTTAACTGTTAAGATAATGATCTTTTTTAGAAGGGCTGATCTGTTGCTTCATTGGAAAAATGGTGGAAGGTCCCATTTAAAAAGAGCCAGCTGTGTAAAAAGTTACTGTTCTTTGGGCATGTAGTGTGTGTCCAGAGGGAGAATCCACTCGGACAGAGCAAGCAGGCAGCCTGCTGCACCCAGAGCCATATCCGAACGGACATCTCACAGCACAAAGAGGCATTTGAAACACACACTCAGTCACACACACACACACTCTCTTGCTGCCCTTCCCCTCTCAACTGCAGGAATATTTGTTGCCTCCTTTGCAGGTGGGGAATGGAGATGTCAAACAGGCAACTCATAAAGCAGGGCAAATGAACTTAAAAGCACGAAACCCTCCGCGCTGCAAACAGCAAAGTAGCTGCGGCTGCTGCAGAAGGGGATTTTATAGGATGCTCTTATGTACGTCTCATGCTCTCAGGTCCAACTGTCCAAGTATCAAAACACCAAAGACAAGAAAGAACTAAAAAAAAAAGCAAAATGAGCAATGAAAAAAAAAGGTTACTCCACATAAATTCAGGTAATTCTTTGTGCACTTGGAACTCTAGTGAAGGCAGCAGCTGCTACAATATACAAGCTTGAAACCAAAGTCTGAAGAAACATGGAAACAGAGAAGAAACAAAGAAACACAGTCCATCAATCACCTGTTTCTGACCGGCAATGACTTGGGCTTCAATTTGCAACCCCAGCATTATAAACAAAGGTGGTATAGAAAGAGGACATTCTCTTTCACCTTCCTATGTGTAAGTTAGAGGCTGCTGTGTTGGGTGAAGAACAAAACATAGCAGGGTAAGTTTTATTTCTTTATATTCCAGAGCCGAGCACACATTGAGCAGCTGCTTCAGTAAAAATCTCTTTAGTAAAAGCTTTAAATGTTACCACTATAGATAGGAGCATGTCAATAAGTACACTCTGTTTTCAGGTAAATCGAGATGTAAATGTTTGTTCTACTTAACTCTGCTTTGTATAGTCCAGAAAGACTGATCAAAGACAACATGCATTTTGATATGCAATTATGAAATGTCAGCATTTAGAAATCACAGAATCAGAAAGGCTGGAAGGGAGCTGGGAAGCTCACCCAGTGCAACCCCCCTGCCAGAGCAGCAGCACCTAGAGCAGGGCACACAGGAACTCATCCAGCTGGAGTGGGATGTCTCCAGAGAAGGAGCCTCCACAGCCCATCTGGGCAGCCCCTGCCAGGGCTCCCTCACTGAAACAGGGAACAAATTCCTCCTTGTGTTGCTTTGGAACCTCTTCTGTTCCAGCTTGTCCCTGTTGCCCCTTGTCCTGTCACTGCCCATCCCTGAGCACAGCCTGGCTCCAGCCTCCTCACATCCACCCTTGATGTGTTTGTGACATGACTGAGCTCACCCCTCAGGCTCCTCTTCTCCAAGCTGCAGAGCCCCAGCTCCCTCAGCCTTTCAGCACAAGGCAGATGCTCCACTCCAGCATCTCTGTGGCCCTGCACTGAGCTCTCTCCAGCAGCTCCCTGTCCTTCTGCAACTGAGGGGCCCAGAACTGGACACAGGACTCCAGATGTGGTCTCAGGAGGGCAGAGCAGAGGGGGAGCAGAACCTCTTTGACCTACTGCCCACAGCCCTTCTGACCCAGCCCAGGATGCCACTGGCCTTCTTGGCCACGAGGGCACGTTACTGGCTCATGCTCATCTATAATAAAAGTTACTCAATAGAACAGCTAAGGAAAAAAGAGAAGTTCCCAGAGACACTATTACACTGTACACAAGAGCTGTGCAGTACTGCTTACAGTTGAAAATCCATAGGGGGGAAAAATGAAGACCTAAGAAAAGGCAGTGAGAGCTCTCCAAGTGTAGACCAGGGAGACTTAAGCCTCAGCTGCTGGGCTCTTTGGTGCTTTCAGCAGCATGAATGCTGTAGCCTCAACATCCCAACTTTAAGGGACAAGCAACACAACTGAAAAGTTTGTCAACCAAACAAGTCTCTTCAAAGTACTGTTAAGCACAGGGTTCCTGGTGTTACGTTCCTTGCTTTTACTGAGTCATAAACAGCAAAGGGGATGACCTATGTTTTTCAGTATAGATTGTGATCAGTTCACTGATGTTACTTCAATCACATTTCACAGCTGCCTGAGTTGCCTCTGAGATTGGGATGATCTTAACATCTTGTTCTGTCCCCTAGCACCAAAATGGCCACAGAAACCTCCCTTTTCCTCACAGACCGGGAAATAGGAGCCTGCCCTCTGATCCCACCCGCTTCCAAAAGCTTACAACACATGGCATTTGAGGCCTCTCATGAGGGTTGTCTCTCATGAGCAACTTCGCACCAGTAACCACTCCTACACTGTGGCTGCTCTGACATAACAGCACAGAAACCCAAACCAACGAGTGGCCATCCCACACACAGCAAAGACAAGCCTTGCATGGGAAAAATGCACCAAAAATGGGACAATTCCAGCTTAAGGTTCAGCAGCTCCTTGCTTGAAGGCACCATGAGATCAAGCTCAGGGAAGCTTTGGCCTTTTTCTGCCCACATTGGCACCACAGGTTTCTAACCAGCCCAAGGTATTATTACTGGATACAACCAAAGGTGACAATATTGTGGAGTGTGTGCCAGGCACAGAGATGGCTGATCTTTGCTTTTTGGGCAACTGCTTTTCAATCCCTGGAAAGCCTATTTTGTTGCAATTTCCCTGTTCTTAAGAGGAGTTTAGCAAATCAGGTGCTCTGATTCTCTCTACACAGCAAGAGTATGTCAACAAAGTAAGGCAGCTCCTTTAACACAATCCAGATTCATTCACCTCTCATGCAAGTGACCGCACTTTCCTCCACTCAGCCACTTTGCTATGAGGTTTCTATTGACAAACAGCCTCTGTGCTGCTTCCACAAGTCCCTCCTGGTCCATAGCTATCTCGTAGGCTTTACTCCAGATCAGACTTTGTATTTTCTCAAGCTGAAGATAGAAAGCTACCACAAAGAAAGAGTTCTGTTCTTACCTTTAGGCAAGAGAAAACACACACATCCCTTGCAAGACAGCAGAGGATGGCTTTGCAGTGCTCAGCAGGGAGAGTGAAGGTCTCGATTGTCACAAATACCCCTCCCCTCGAGGCACCTGGCTGAGAGTAGCTCATGTAAAAAGCTCAGGCCCTCACGCCAGGAAACCAGCGGAGAAGAGGGCAGTGCTGAAACTGATGCTCCATGACCTCCTGTGAGAATTTGTCCAACAAGTTTCCCATGCTTTGAGGACAGCCACAGGCCTCAGGACTTGCAACACCCCACTGTTACACCTTCAAGCATGAAAAAGACTTGCCAACACCACAACAGCTGAAGCACCTGCTTAGGCATATCTCATCCTCATCCTGACAGTGTTTTATTTCATACCTGGACCACCTTCTTCCAAAACATCCAAGAGCTAAAAGGTGACCAAGTGTTTGGTGACTCACCAGATCCCTTCCCAACAGAATTCCAAATATTTCTTGTATATTAGAAGAGGTGACATAGAGTCCCAGAATGGCAGAGGGTGGAAAGGATCTTCAGAGCTCATCCAGCCCAACCCCCCTGCAGAGGCAGCTCCCACCTAGATCAGGTCACACTGGAACGTGTCCAGGGGGGGCTTGAAGAGCTCCAAGGAAGGAGCCTCCACAGCCTCCCTGGGCAGCCTGGGCCAGGGCTCCCTCACTCAAACAGTTTTGCTTTATGTTTAAATGGAACTTTTTGTGTTTCAGCTTCTTTCTATCACTTCTTTCCTGTCACTAGATACAACAGCACTTTTTTCAAGTGATGCCCCAAGCTCCTGACTCCCACCATTTAGATACCTATTAATGAGATCCTCTCCACTGTCTTCTCTTCTCTAGGCTGAACAGTCCTAGGGCCCACAGCCTTCCCTCTTCACAGAGATGCTCCAGTCCCCTGATCATCTTGGTGGCCTTGCACTGTCCTCTCTGCAGCAGGTCCCTGTCTCTCTGCAGCTGGGGAGCCCAGAACTGGCCACAGGACTCCAGATGATGCCTCAGCAGTGCACAGTAGACATCCCTCCATCAATACCACCATGATGCTTCCAACTTCCACATCTGAGCTGTATTTTTGGTAGCAACCCTCAGTGCTCACTGGAATTATTGCCAAGTTTTGGCAGAAGGCATTTAATAAGGGATGTGCTAAAGAGATGAAACAGCAAGTACAAAACTGGAGAAGATCCGCTCTGTCAAACAGCATTTTGATCAGGCTGCCTTCAGAGCAATGGTATAGACAACTCAGGGAGTGGCACATACCAATCCTGATCTAAAAATAACCGGATTACAGGAGTGACAGGCAATTCTAACTCCATTATTCAAATCTTGATTAAAGCTAACGTCGAGTTTATTTCTTAATCAACCTGCCTCAAGTGACTGCTTGAAGGCTAATCTTTCAAAGTCCTTTTGCAGGGTAGAGAAGATTCTTCTATAGCCTTAACACACAAAGGAGCAGGTAGAACATGAAAATGATTATCCACAAAGCTGTTCTTTCCAAAAATATTTGGCAAAGCACTAGATTTCTGTCTCTTTTTTTGGCTGTTTCATATAAACAAAGTTAAAACAAAGTCTCAAAATGCCCTTCAGCGTATAAAAATGAACCCAGCTCAGAGGAAGACAGCATCTTGAACAAGGCATTTCTCAGCATGGTGCAGCAAGAATAAAGTCCTCTGGATACTGTTACCCACATTTATTTTTGTAATTAACTACAACAGAAATGGAAGGGGGTTCGGAATCTGTTACCTGAAAGAGAGAGATATCTTAACACCACTTTCTTCTGCAAAGTTGTTCTAGACCTGCCTCTGGCTACCAAGCATTTGGTAAGTGTTAAAAAACATATTTACCTAAGAAATAGTTCAGCAGGGAAATGGTATGCTAGCTCTCAAGACCTTCACAAGCACACACATTACAGGCAACTCTAAACTTCCCTCCTGAGAGGATGAATGTAAAGATGGTGCCAAAAACCAGCTCCAGCTGCTGCCGGCTGAAGACACTTCTGCCCCAGCTGATAACCACAGACAGGGCAGTCAAAGCTAACCACACCCCTGCTTTTGTCAGTTTAAAAACCACCCAATTCCTCCCTAAGTGGCTTTGGTAAATCCACCTTTGTTTAAAACATTTAAAGATGGAAGCAAGCACATGGGTTACCTCATTCAAGAAAGTAAAATGGAAACATGGATGAAAGCAGGAATCTTTATTAGGAGATAAGCATACAAAGAGAAACATCACAAAGGTCCCAAGCAGTGGCTGATAAAGAGCCAAGGCAACACAGGGAAACCTGAGGAGAGGCAATGGCAGAGCAGAACTTGAGAGAACTGCCATATTCTCCTTTATTCTGAAGAGGAAGTAAAAGTAATAGTAGTAAGCCTTACAATGAACAGCACATACAAGAGTGAGACTAAGCAAATGCCTTAGCAAATGGTGTAAAAATACAGACAGCAAACAAACCAGTTTGACAGAGATCACAAGGAGAAATCCACGAGAGCAGCAGGTTTTGATCTCCTGTTCGGCCAAGTGACACATCTCAGCCCACTCCTTTCTGGAGTTGCTTTGGATTACTTCAAAACTAACAGGTACAGTTCTTCAGCTGTCTTTGCATCAGATGCCTGCATGCATCTACTTTAATAGTGGGGGGGAAAAAAGGTGTTTTCAATAAAATGCCTCAGACAAGCATCACAGCTGAAGCTACACACATCTTCTACCTTTCCCTGTCTGTAATGCAACTGCTGATAAAATATTTATTGCAAAATAACTCCTTCATTTCAACCAATGAGCTTAAAACAATTCACATTGCAACAACCCAAACACACGGTATCTCACACAAACTGAATCACCCTTCAAAGAAAACAAATATCCCCACATTTAGCATACTTCTGTCCCCCCAGCAGCAGCTGAAACAGCAGTTTCTGGCTCGATCCCAGCCACGTGCAGCCTTGCAGAGAGGCTCTGACCTGCTCAGCCACTGTTCCAGCGCTGCTTTGAGGTAAACTGATAAACATGCTTTGGGGTCTGGGTTCTGAAGCACCCTCCAGGGAGGACAGATTACACCAGGCAATACACTGAGCTGACAGAGTAATTCCTCTATCCCCAACAGCCTCACCAGCAAGCCAAGGTTGGGATTGTTTGCTTTGCGGGTTTGGTGGGTTTTTTTCCCTTCAGAACAGTTACTTAAACACACATGGTTACTTCTACACTCAGTTTATCCTGCAAACACATAATCAGTTAAGAATATTAAAGTTCAAATAGAGAAAGCAGAGAGAGCCAGCTCACGTAACTGAAATGACACCTACTCTAGGTGGTCCTGCTCTGGCAGGGGGGGTTACACTGGATGATCTTTGAAGGTCTATTCCAACCCTTAAGATTCTGTCACACAGGGAGAAAGACAGACCAGGAGAAAACCTGCTTCATCATAGAGAAAGGTTACCAAGCTTTTACTCAGCCTTTACTCAGCGTACAGCCTGGAACAAGCTTCTGTGTATTACAGTCTAACCTTCCTTCATACTGAGTTCATAAAAGTAACACCATACGTCTCCAGCTTCCCTTTAGCACCAGCAATTACCTGCAACTGGAGGCACGTTGTTACAAGCCTGAAAAAAACAGACATTCCCAACACAGACAATGTTTGTTTGTGGCAATTCTCACCTGAGAGGCAAAAATTTCTGTCAGCTTACTTATTTTTCCCTTTCTGTACATGCCAGTAAAGGAGAACTCCCCCAGTCCACTTCCAACTCTGTAACGTAAACCCACAAATAAGCTACTATAGCTTATAAGGCTACAGCCCATAGATGCCTCTTTTCTGCAGGGAAGGCCACTGCCTGCATTCCTGAGGCTTTGGGACCTTACAGTAGCAACCACCTATTTCCAAGCCAGGCTTTCTATCCGTGTGATAAGTATGAATATCAAACAGCCTAGTAGTTTACTGTCTCATTCACTCGGCTCAGTTTCCTACGGTGTCTCTAATACTTCATGCTGTGACTTCATGGGAAAATGTAATGCTCTGCTGGTCAATCTGTCAGGAAGCATGACAGTGACAGCAGTGTTGTCACCCAGACTGATGGTCCTTCCATCAGCCAGGCAACAAACTCTAGAGATACACTTCTTGAGAGCGTTAATACTCATTTGGACTCCCAGGTTCGTAACGCCTCATGATTTCCCCCCTCCTCCCATCATCTTTATTTCTGCAGTTTATCAAAATGAAATGAAATCATCAGTACCCTCCTGCCACACACAGAGCTCATGACTTCTCCTGAGTTAAAATCCCATGTCACACAAAATGAAATGCTGAAAAAGTAGGCATCTAGGGAAGAAGGCATGATACAGCTGCACTCTATGCTGCACAAAACAGAGCTCACAGAGGGATATAGGTTAGTCAGGAGCTCTTGGTCCAATAAACTAATACACTAAACTAATAAACTAAATATGAGCTAGCAACATGCCCTCGTGGGCAAGGGGCCAGTGGCAGCCTGGGGGCAGCAAGGAGAGTGTGGGCAGCAGGGCCAGGGAGGTTGTGCTGCCCCTCTGCTCTGCCAGAGCTGCTGAGGCCTCATCTGGAGTCCTGTGGCCAGTGCTGGGCTCCCCAGCTGCAGAGAGACAGGGAACTGCTGCAGAGAGGCCAGTGCAGGGACACCAAGATGATCAGAGGGCTGGAGCGTCTCTGTGATGAGGGAAGGCTGTGGGCCCTAGCGATGTTCAGTCTGGAAAAGACTGAGACAGCATCTTATTAGTATTCACAAGTAAGGTGGGTGTCAGGAGGTTGGGGCAGCACTTTTTTTTCTATGGTATCCAGCGACAGGACAAGGGGGGATGGAAAGAAGCTGGAACACAGTAAGTTCCATTTAAACATAGAAAAAAACTCAGCCCAGGCTGCCCAGGGAGGGTGTGGAGGCTCCTTCCTTGGAGCTCTTCAAGACCCCCCTGGACACGTTCCTGTGTGACCTGATCTAGGTGGGAGCTGCTTCTGCAGGGGGTTTGGACTGGATGAGCTCTAAAGGTCCCTTCCAATGCCCACCATGCTGTGATCCTATGATTCTTCACACATTCATTTTTTTTCTCCTAAGAGCTCTCAATTGCAGACTTTACACACCTCTACAGGGTGTTTGAAGCAAAAGAGTAACAGCAATGCCATATTTACGCCAGTTGAGGCTGAAGATGAGGAGTAAATTAGTCTCAAAGCATTTCCTCATTTCAACAAGTGCTGGTTTTATTTCCACTAGCTCTGCCTGTCAAATTTGGGCCACAGAAACTGCAGTCTCACTGTATTCATAGCAGGTGTTCAAAGATAAACTTCAGTACCTACAACCATTACCCAACGACTTGGCTTTCATCGTCACTGTGCAACGGGCAATGTCACCCATTAACACACAAATAAGGACACATTGGGGAGCAGCCTTTTATCAAACTAAGTGTAATCAAACACTAAGGTACAGGCAAGGGTGGAAAAGAAGACTGAAGAGAAGATTTGCTCCAGTTTGAAAGCACTGAATATGAATATGGTCTTAAACACTGAGGTTTCCCTGTGCTTCAGAACAGGAATGGATCGAATGAAACATTTTAAGTTATCCCTAGTGCAGAACATCTCTTCTGCTGTCTGGGGCTGCAGTGCAAGCAGCCTGTGGATTATACAGTTCACCAAATTGTCTGTTCAAAACACATTTCCATTTTATCCTTTGCTATTCAGAGACATTTTTGACCCACCTGCAAGCAGGGATACTACAGATACTTTATGTTTCCTATTCCTAAACAAAAACACCACCTGATGCGAAACGTCATCAAAATAAGGATGCAGCCTGACCACAGAAGCAGCAAACCAAACCAAACCAAACCAAATCTGAGGAGTGAACTCTCCTCCTTTGAGAAAAAAAGTAGTTCCAACCTTCTCCTCCCAGAAGTGGGAGCTCAGACAACTCCTCCAAGATCTTCCAGACCTTGAGTAACCTTTTAGTGTTTTGGCTTCAACCAGTGAGACCTCAAATTCCCTGATGGAGACCAAGAGTTATCCCCTGCTTTCAACACTTCCCAGCTCGGCTGCATTCTTCCCCCAGCAAACTTCTTTCAAACAGCAAGACTGCCCTGCATTGCCAATGGAGGAACAGCTCTCCACCTCTCTTCAGTTCTCTCCCACTCCCTTGTTCTATTGCTGTGCTCCAGTTTCTTTCTACACACCCTTCACAGGTTGATTAATACTCATCTTGGATGGTCAGATGTCTAGTAATTGCAGCTTTTATACCACACTGTATTTCTCATTAAGACATGCACATTTTACTAGAAAGCTTTCTGCTGTCTGCTCTCACTCCTGACACCCAGACCATTCAACAAGACACTCTGGACAGAGATCCTGGCTATAAAATTCCCATGTTCTTCATCTACTAGAATGAGAATTCGGTGACAGTACAATTCATTCATTTCTTTAATGATCTTAGTGTCAGACTGAGTGGATAAAATGTGCTTTGGCTGCAGCAAGAAGTGATGGGGATGGTGCCAAGTGACAACAACAATTGTTTCAGTGTATGCCTGCACTACCTGGTATTGCTGTCATAGACAGGACAACCAAGTAGTAATTGTTTTTTGGGAGAAAACGAGAGCCATTTCAAGCTAAGCTTGGTGCACAACCTCAAACATTGAAATATAAAGTAGTTTATTTGTGCAGACCACTTTTTTTGATTGAAGCAGTGGTTTGGAAATGTCATCAATGCAATGAAGCTGAACAAAATGACACTTGCACATATTTGCATATCAACAACAATTAGATTTCTTTTTTTCATTTGAAGAGACAGACATAAAAGCATCTTGAAATGCACTTTAAAACACAACACTGAAGGAAAACATAGACCCCAAGTTACACAGGCAGGTTGACAGATGAATTATTTGCATTTTGCAAGCCTAGAATACAAAACACAGACCCCAGAGACATAACTGAAGAGAGACCATCTAGTAACTAGTACTATCTGTGTTCACTAGTTTTTCTAGTTGTGTAAGCACTGGAAAGAAAGGGTGACACCAGCTGAAGGTAGTTTTATGTTCTACAGCAAGATGAACTCAAAAGATGTCTCACCAGCTCAAGAAACAGCACATCGAAATGACCTTTCCAGGCACCAAATCACCAGCTGCTGAAATCCCTTTCTCAGCGTACTCCAGTCTGAGATGCACCACGAGTTTCATGTTAAAACTCACAACAAAAATGCTTTAAATACTTTCTGATTTCAGTTATTGACTTCTACTCCCCCTCAAATAAATGGTATAGGTTGTCTATCCTCAGCTACCGTATCCTGCTGAGCTCCCTTTAAAATACACTACCAAGCCTGTCTAATTCATCAGCTGCCCGCTGCAGAACAGTCTGGTTTCAAGCCTAAAGCACCCTGAACATCACCACAAACAAGAACTCAAGACTCTCAGAAACTTTTCAGACCAGATTTCATTCTGAATTTCACATCAGACTTCATGGTCAGAAGGGCCAGGTCTCACTGCTTCATGGAAACACACATTCACGCTTTCTTGCTTTTACAGACTCGGATGTTAGGAGCCTCTCGATGACAGTGGCTGACTAAAAAACCAAAGCTTTCCCTTTGAAGCTTGTAGGAAGAGTCTCCTGCTCAGTCTGAAAAGACTGAAGACTTCTATCGTTTTTGCTTTTCAGTGAAATAACAAGATAAACCCAGCAAACGCCAGTTTCAAGGCACAGTAACTTCTACAACTTCTCTACCACACATACAAGAGAGAAAAGCTCTGTTTCAGACCAGCATCAGCACAGCCACAGCAGTAGTTCAAATGTACTTTCAAATGTCACCAGCAACACGGACATTTAAATCAGACTGCTCTTGGTAATTCAGCAACTCGCACACAGTCACTCTCACACGTAAATCAAACCGAAACACAAACAAATGTATCACCATCATCTGGCAACCTGAAAGAGAGAATCACTGCAACGTTTATTAATTCCTACCTCCCCAAATCTTTCCAAAGGCAGGAAAATCTGTGTTAGTTAAGATCTTTAACTGCATTAACTCTTCCTTGCTCAGTGTTTTCAAAACATAAAGAAGCAAATTGGAAGACTATCAGCAAGATTTCTCTCCCTTCCCCCCTGAGGATGTATCAGGTGAAATCCACACTCCTGCAAAGAGCAGGGATGGTCTTCAGGTTTGCAACTTTTAAAGAGTTATTGCCATGCAGATACTCTTAGTCCAGAGCAGGAGAATCTCATTCCTGCTGAGCTCAACCACTTGGAAAGGTGCAGCTGCTCCTTGGAAAGGAGCATCTCGACAAGTCCTAACCCATTTCAACGCCTCACCAACGGCTTTGGAGAACACTGCTGGTATCGGTTGAGGACTGGGTATGTTTTTTCTTTCAAGATGCACATTTAAGAAGCCATTTTGGTTTTCTTGAGGCATATTTAAAGCTCTAGAAATATTTTACCTCTCACTCAGGTAAAGGATACACAAAGGTGTCACAACCAATAGCAGAAACATATTCTTTCCAGCAGCAGAATTCATTTAAGTGTGATACAATCTCAGTACGGAGAAACTTGTCCTTTTCTCTCCAGCTCACACAGCAAACAAAGGTAAAAACAATTCTTAAGGTACAAGCAGAATGTGGAAAGTGTAATTTTCCCTTCAGGAAAAAATAAAAATGCTGTCCCATTAACCTAGTTACGTGCCCAGCAGCAATTTGACTCAAGTCCCATCAGCAACAGCATGCCATCATCTACCACGAGAAGAGAGAGCACCTTCTGGGACATCTTCCAAACATATATAATAAAACACAAGAATAACATGTACTAGAAAAATTTGCTAGCCTAAAAGCTTATTTTGATCCCCTCCCTTTTGATCCTTTTCTTTTTTAAGAACCCATTCTATTTTCTTCTTCCAGATCTTCCACATCACTGTTTCCTATTTGGGAGGCAAATCGAAGCCCACAGTTTGGAAAAGAAAGATGTGCACAGGAGAAGTTCTTGAAATTACTACCAAGGGTAAAACACAGTCCTAGAAGAAATCACAGCAACGATTTTCCCTCCAAAAAAGAAATTCACTCTCCAGCTTCTCCCAGACCACAGGGCACACGATTCCTCCACACACATCTTTATGGCCCATAACAAACACCATCTTTTTTTTCTTTCCCATTCACTCCAGGAAAGCCATTGCAATTGCTAGCAGACATAGTCAATCACAGAATCACAGCATCTGAAGGGCTGGAAGGGAGCTGGAAAACTCATGCAGTGCAACCCCCCTGCCAGAGCAGCAGCACCTAGAGCAGGGCACACAGGGACTCATCCAGCTGGGGTGGGATGTCTCCAGAGAAGGAGCCTCCACAGCCCATCTGGGCAGCCCCTGCCAGGGCTCCCTCACCTCAGCAGGGAAGAAGTTTTTCCCTGTGTTTCTCTGGAACCTCTTATGTTCCAGCTTGTGCTAGAGGGAGGGGAGCAAAATAAGCTTTTAGGCTAGTGAATTTTTCTAGTACATGTTATTCTTACGTTTTCAAGTCACAGATACAGTTTCCCACTAAAGAAATGCCAGTAAAACAGTGGTGCTACCCTTCTATAATTCCCCAGAGTATAAATTCCAGCAACTCTAATCATACTAGTGGATTTACACATAACTGAACTTGACACTGGACTACCCCTGAAACGGCTGGATTAGAGAGAAAAGGAAAATACGTTACCTACAACTTCTAAAGAGAGATCTTCACTGCTAACTCTTACTAGGAAAAAAAAAAAGTGGAGCAAATGCACCAGCTCAACAAATCCCAACATTTGCTAACAATGTGAAAAAGAGCCTTTCAGTCCTAGGAAGGACACGGATGGAAATCCTTCCATGTCCCAATATCTAAAGGGAAGTTATTTGTTCTAAGTCTCCTATTACTCTCTCATCGACTTCTTGCCATAGATAAAAACACAAACTGTGTTCCAAAACCAGTGCTGAACATTAAACACAGACATTTAAGTGGCTAAAGTAACCTTCTCCTGCAGACTCTCTGCCAGAGAACATACACTAGAGCATATCCTCAGTTACAAGGAGAATACAAGCTAACTGAAATCACATTTTTGGAAGCAGAGTTTTCTCCAAGACATTTCACCACAGAAACCTGACAAAGCTGGTAAAGTGACACATCTGCGCTATAACGTGATTAGCTTTTGTCATTAAAGAAATTAAAACTATTTCTGCTTGACAGAATGCTAAGATGTGCCAAAGCTGAGGAACAACAGAGGAGATGGCAGAGAAGTCTAGAAGCACTTTGTTTTTTGGCAATTCGCTCACAAACCCAGGCCTGTTCCTCCCTTGCAGAAGAGCTGCCACCACTGAGCAGCAGCAAAAGTCTCTGCATTTTGGAAGGTTCTCTCCTGCTGCACACCCTCCAGAGATGTAGCACCTCCACCACTTCAGACACTTCCAAATGGAAACACCTCCCAGGCAACACCACTGCCTCTTCTTTCCCTCCATCCATCTGTGATTTCAGAAACCTCAATCCTGAAGTCAAAAATCAGAGAGCAAGGCACACCTTTGATCTCAGCCCAGTTCCTTCCTTCCCACCTCTCACCAATTCTCCTCTTTCATGACCATAAGACTCCAAATATCCTTCCTCACAAGCAGCTGTCACTGGTTCCTGGAAAAGGACTTCCAATCATGCTCATTTTAGCTCCAGTTCAATGTCAAAGCCACCTAGAAGCCAGAGACGATCCACTCAAGGCGCATGGAGGCAACAGCGTTTCACACACAAGTCATGATCACACTCTTCAAGCTGACTTTTATGCCCAAGCATTTTCCTAATCTCCATGGTCCTCATCTTCAAAACCATACACAGAGGAACCTCAGAGTGATGCTGCATTGCACACTCTGGAAAGCAGCCTCTGATGACAGAAGTAAGCAGCAACAGAAGATGGTGTTGGCTCCAAACCCAGAGGGTATCACAGCAACCCAGAGACCCTGATCCTCTGAAGATGCTCTCCTTGGAGAAATTCTTGGGCACTTTCCCCTCCAGCTCAACTCTTTGTTCACTAAGAGAAGATAGAAAACCCCACACATCCAAATCCTCCTCCGTGGTCTTAGAAGATTAGCAGTGCAGGCCTACTCCAGTGGGACAACCCAGCCCACGGCTGAATACCAAGTAAGCACTGCCACAACCTCACCCTGACTTCACGCACAGTCTCTTCCATTCCTGAAAACGATCCCGTGTTTCTTCTTCATCCAGAAGATGCCACCCAACAGTGCAGGAACCACACAACGCTTTCTGAAAGGGACTCAAGCAGTTAGCTAAAGTAACTCACAAAAACTAAAGCAGACACCCCATTACTGAGGCAAAATTAGCCAAACGTATGCTTCCACACACAGCAATTATGTACTTCGGACAGAAATCCCCCAGAGGCTGACCCTTCCTCTCTGCTTCTCAGAAATGGAATTAAAGTGGGGGAAGGAACTAAAGATTTTAAGTGACTTCCCTGTAAAAACCCATCTTGAACCGGCCACAATCACCCCACTGCAATAACCTCCAAAAATCCCATGCCCAGAGATACCAAACCCCACAGTGAAACAGCTAATGGTCATATATTAAGATCAAGTTTAATGGTGTCTGCACAGAGCCCATCAACAACCAAGGAAGCTGAACTCCCTCCAAATGTAAGGAAGTTTGGAAAAGCAAACAACCAACCTACTGCCACCAGCCCCAAGTCCAAAATGGCTCAAATCTGGCTCCAAGGTACAGCGTTAAATTAACCCTGAGGAGCCAGCAGCCATGCAACGTCACCAGAGTTCAACATAAATCAATCTGTTTGTCCTTTATAGTGCTGTGTTTGCCCATGTCTGGGCTGAGGCTGTGAAGAAACCAGTGACCTAATTATATTGATCCACAAAATTTATTCCCAGCATGGGGACTTTTGAAAGAGCAGCTTAATGTAACACACAGGGAAAAAAAATACTCTTAAGTGGGGGCATGAGGGAGAGTAAAGAAACACGGTGTCGTTTAACACGCCTCAGAAGCACCATCGAGTTAAAAGCACAAAGGTCTACAGTAAGCTTGCAGCCTGGAGTGTACCTTCACTCTTTTTACACTGTCACAGAAGAAGTCTCTCTACAGAACAATCAGCTTCACCTGGCACTCATTCCTCAGTGACAGCCTGAAAGCCAAAGCAAAGGTGGGCAGAGGAGGTTTGATTGTTGATGAAACCCCTCTGTGTGTCGTTTCAGTCACACCTCTCTCGTCTGTGTGTTCCTCCCCTTCACAAATAAGAGTCAGAATCAAACTGGAGGATTTGTCCATACTGCCAAGTTCTGAGCACACTTTCTCCCTGAAACCAAGCTGGATTAAATCCTCACCACTACCAGAGCCACACAATTTTCCCAGTTTACTTTTACACACAATGTTAACGGCGTTCAGAAAATTTCTCCAAGCTCCATCTTGTCTTACAGCAGCTCCAAGAACTTCCCATTGAGCATGTAACAGAATTAAACTCCCATCACAACATTTCTGTTCGTGTCCATCACCCTCCAGCTTCGCTTCCCTTCAAGAAATATATTTTTAACTCCCTCCTTTCCCCTGTATTTTAGTTTCCTCTCGCTAATGCGTCTCTACAAACGCAAGTGGCTTTCTCCTGCACACCTCTCTCTCACCCAATTCTCCTTCTTTCAATTATGCCAATAACCATTTCATTTCGTGATCTGTGAAGTACTAAAACCACACATATTTCCAAAGACACAAAGTTCATCTGTTCCAGTTGAAAAATGCCAAGTCGGGGCCTCCTTCTACCTATTAATAAATAACAACCCTTTGTATCGACAAACTCGTGCGCTGCCTTGAGGAGGAGACATCACGGGGCTCTGTTCACTCCCAGCTGCCAGAAAGAAACCTGCAACTATATCTGCTGTAGGGAAATGCTGTCTCAATAGTTGTATCAAAACAGAAAGAGAGGAGGGGGGGGGAAAAAAGCAGCCAAAGAGAGCTAAAAATAAGGCTGAACTTGGATGACCCTCTGCACTCCAGTAAATCACAGATGAACTATGCTCCTCAAGCCTCGCTTTTGCAGCAGAGCTTACAAAAGGTAACAGCTTTTGTTTGGTACCTGGAAGCACACACAAGTTTCAGCAGAGGAAGGGAGTCAGCCAGGATACCTGAACATTGTTCATCCCAAAGGGATCAAGAACACAGGGTTTGTATCTATTAAAAGGACAGATTATTAGTTTCAAAAGTTCAGGAGTGGTATTGGTCAAACGCAACGTGGTTTCAAAACAGGCATGGCTATAAATAAAAACTAAGAGTCTATCATTTTAACATCTCCAACTTGTCACACCCACCTAACGCTTCTCCCTTCCTCTACACCTCTCGCTCTGGGTGCCCAGTTGGGTGCCTGTGATGAGACAACGCTGATGCATCATCTCCAGCTCCTTTAGAGTCTTGCCTGTTCCTTTCAAGGCTATTTGAAGCCTGTGCTCAGATGTGAGCCCAAGCTTCATCCCCTGGCACGTGCAACGTGTTCCGTGACAACACTCACCAAAAGCAACAGCATCCTCCCGGCTGAGCTATGACAGCACAGCAGCTCCCTGCAAACCACCACCGAGCTCGTCCTCAACAACATCAGAGAAGTGTTTTCAAGTTCCTCCACGCTGCTTTTAACAGTTACTTGAAAACAAAGTGCTTTAGAAAGCCCAGCGCACTCCCAATTCCAAACTCAGGCAAACTTCAGTCCTTCAGCTTCTCAGTGGCATCTCAGCTGTTAAAAAAGGAGCCTTTCCAGACAAACCAGCATGGTGTTGGGATGATGAGCCGCACATGGACTCTGTATGTACACATTGGCCCTCAGTTCCCACTCTAACACTTGGCATATCCCTCAAAAGTCAGCAAAATTTTTCCCAGAGCAATAGTTTTAACTCACCTCCACCCCAGCGACTTTGTAATGCCACTATCCATCACACCTTTTTTCTTAACTCCCCCTAAATAAAGCACATAGTGAGAGCACACAGGAGAGCACAAAAAAAACCCACACTCAGCAGAGCACTTCTCTCCACAGCACTCTCCAAAAAAAAAAAACCCTTCTGAGCTTTTTCACTTGACCCAAACAAATCTGTAACGTCAAAAGCCTCATGATTTAAGCAACGTTGGTTGTTGTCATGGCAAGAATGATTCTTGCCGGAAGCTCAAGAAAACAATGGACTTCAAACTGATGATAAAAGGGCTCGGGTTTCCCACCTCAAAAATGAAAGTGAGAGCAAGAAAACGCTCATAACACAGGGAACACGTTCCTTGAAGGAGCACACACACAAACATCACACAGCCCTCAGCAAAGAATCAGAAAAACCCTCCCAAGCTCGCACTTCTCCACATGAAAACCAAAGTCATTGGCACCAATAAATAGCAGCACACTCTCCTGAGCATCCACCACTCCTGAGCATCCACCAAGCCGCCCCCGGGTAACGCAGCAGGGCAATATTCCACCAACTATGTTTTTCACTTCACTCTCCCTTCCCTAAAACATAAACTTCAATGAGGGGGAGAAAGAAAAGCCAATTTGTCAGGGAATGCTGTCCCACACTGGAAACAAAACCTCAGCCAAGCAGGCAAGCTGGCCACTTCACTTTCCTGCTGATCCCTGCAGTATTTACCTCCTGACTTGGGGCCTAGTCGCAGCAGAGAACCTTTTAAGAGGAAAGCAAAAAAAAAAAAACCCACACACACAAAACATTGGCAGCAGCCGCCGGCCTCTCTTTGTAGCAGTGGCCCTTCTGCTGGGGGTGGGGGCATTTTTGGAGTGGGAGCTTTCCTGCTTCCCATCACGCGTGGCCACGCAAAGAAAAGCTACTCGGCACAACGTTCCACCTGAGATTTATTTCCACCAGCCAAGTAAAGAAAAGAAAGAAATTAAAGGAATCACGTGAAAATCGGCCTCAGATAGGCTGGAGGCGGGGGGGTTGGGAAGCAACAAAACCGGGTTTAAATTCGCCTTGAACAACCAAAAGCAAACCAACAAAAAAAAAAAAAACCCAAAGCACTTACCTGGGCAGAAGCAGAGGCACAACTGGAGAGCGATTTGTCATTAAAAGTTTACCCTTGGGGGTCACTGCTGCTCAGTGGAGGGGGGGAGGGGGGGAGGGGGTTGGAGGACCCTCGTCCTGTCCCAAGGGAAAGGGGGGTGGTGTGAACCCCTCAAAAGGTGTCTATTAGCAGAGAGGCACCCCCTTTCCCACACACCACCCCAGCAGGTGCAGCCCCCCCTTTTGCAAGGGAAGCAAGGGAGGAGAGGGGAAGGCACAAACACACACACACACAGACACAAACACACAAGGAACCGGCAGCCTCCAACCGCCCCCAACCGCCGCCTGCCCACACCCTCACTCCCGGGACTGAG
>WBNH01010200.1:93317-111916 GCA_013401255.1 Urocolius indicus
AGGGGGAAGGGAAAGGGAAGGGGAAGGGGGGGAGGGGGGAGAGTCAAGCTGAAGCCGAGCTGCTCATGAGCCGCCGGCGGCGGGGGGTCTCGGTCCCCCTCCCCGGGGGTAGCGGAGCGTTTGGCGGTGGCGGCTCTCGGGCGATGCCGGCGGATTTTTTTTCCTCAGTGAAGTAGCGGAGCATCAAACATGGCGCTCGCGGCCGCCTCCAGCAGTCCGGCAGGACGGACACGCTCGGGCGCCTTCGGGCCGCTCCGGAGCCGCTCGGCCCAGCGGCGCTCGGGAAACTTCGGCTCTTTCCGGAGCCGTTCGTTGGCGACGGACGTTCGGCAGAACTCGGCTCCTTCCGGACACGTTCGTGTGCGCATGCGCCTTCCTCCCCGCGCTGCCTTCACCCCCCCCACGCTCGGGAAACTTCGGCTCTTTCCGGAAATCGGGAGTTCGGGAAACTTCGGAGGAGACTTTCCCGCCCCTCGGAGCCTGGCGGCGGCTTGGGGCGCGTTGTCAGCGCTCGGCTGTGAGGGGCAGCCTGTGCCCCGCGCCTCACTCCTCAGTGCGAGCGCTTAAGGACACGGGGGCTGTGCCCCTGCCCCACACACCTCACCCCTCAGCCATACCCCAGGCTGCCAGCCCCTTCGTGGCCGTGAGGGAGGCTGTGTCTGGCTATGGTCAGCCCTCACCCACCCCAGTGCCATGTCCTCGCTCCACCAAGGGTTCCTGCCATCTGCATCTCACCTGCAGCCCCCTCCCCGCAGCCCCCACCCCCAGCTGAGGCAAAGGCAGTTTGTACCGTCTCAGGGAGATTAAAAAGACCTCGAGGCAGATTCAAACAGCCTCAGGATTGTCCTGACTTGTCCTACCCCTCGCTGCTGGCTCCCAAGGGCTGATTGAAGCCCGTTGGCACCTACCCGACATTCCTGCTGTGCCTCATGTCCCAGGGCTGTGCTGGCAGGTACTGCCACCCCGAGTCACCCAACCCAGCCTCCAAGAGCTGCTTTAGGAACATTTTTCAATGGTTTATTTGGATCTTCTGAGCAGCTGCAAGTTGAGGAGGAAGATACTGCTTTAAAACAATCACAGATCAAGTCATAGAAGTGAAAAGCCTCGTTTATTCAAGGGAATCCCTCTCATGGTGGTGTATTCAGGCACTAAGTGAGGAGCATGCTGCCTCTGGAAGCTGAGCAGACAGAGGAGGAAGGGTCTTGCACACTAAAGAAGACCAAGACCTTGAGTCACATCTATCCACACATCCACAACAGCTCATTTGCAAGCAGGAAAAAAAAAATCATGTTGAGTTAAAGGACAGATCTGAAGGTGCAGAACCCGAACCTGGTGTCCTGCACTAGAGCTAAAGTCAGCATGGCGCAGCAGAAGGGTCTCGAGTTCATTTTCCCTTTCGAGCCAGCCTCTGGATTAACAAACAGTTTGGTTGGTGCAGGTCAGGTTCAGGACACAACACCAGCTCCTGCTGACACATGAGGACTGCTGTGTAGCACCAAAGCTCGCTGGCCTCCGAGGTTGTGATCTCAGCAGACAAGCTCCTGTGAGCAGCTGCGCCTCTTGAGTTGCAGCCTCCAGGAAGACTACCTGTGCAACTGGAAGAGCTTCTCACCAAGCTGCTATCTACATAGTGCCGGACCTGACTAGTGGTGCTGGGGGCAGAGGGAAGATGAGTAGCATGCTATTTAGTTTCCCTTTCTGTGCTTTTCGTTCTGCACTGAGGGAAGAGAAATGCCTGGGGTGTGGTGAGCTCGCATCTACCTCCAACTGCTTGTGGGAAAGGAAGTGAAATGGAAAAGGATGAAATTTTGGGGGGAAAAAAGCCCAACCAAACTTTACCAGCCTGTAAAGAAGTTACTGATGAAAACAGTCCCCATTCAGTATCTGTGGACCTGGGAGTTTTGATAGAGAGCAAAATAAACATGAGCAGCAATGAGCCCTCATGGGCAAGGGGCCAGTGGCAGCCTGGGGGCAGCAAGGAGAGTGTGAGAAGCAGGGCCAGGGAGGTTGTGCTGCCCCTCTGCTCTGCCAGAGCTGCTGAGGCCTCATCTGGAGTCCTGTGGCCAGTTCTGGGCTCCCCAGCTGCAGAGAGACAGGGAACTGCTGCAGAGAGGCCAGTGCAGGGCCAGCAAGATGCTGAGGGGCTGGAACATGTGTGTGAGGAGGAAAGGCTGCGGCCCTGGGACTGTTCAGTCTGGGGAAGAGGAGGCTGAGAAGGGACCTTATCAGTGCTGTTGAGAGGATGAGGTGACACTTCTTTCTGTGGTGCGCAGTGCCAGGACAAGGGCTGATGGACATGAGCTGGAACACAACAAGTGCCACTGGCACAGGAGGAGAAAGTCCTTTGGTGCTGAGGTGAGGGAGCCCTGGCCCAGGCTGCCCAGGGAGGGTGTGGAGGCTCCTTCTCAGGAGGTTTCCAACCCCACCTGGACACGTTCCTGTGCCCCCTGAGCCAGGGAAAGCTGCTTGAGCAAGGGCTGAAGCTGGATGAGCTCTGCAGGGCCCTTCCAGCCCCCATCACTCTGGGATTCTGTGATTTAGAGGGGGCTCCAGACATATTTTTTCTGGGCTGGTTTTCCTCTGCAGTCTCCTCTCTGCCAGATCACCTGCTGGTTCGCTACCAGAAAGATGACAAACTGAAGAGAGAAATGGAATGGCCTCAAAGAAAAGCCAAGTGCTTCTTAAAAACTGAGAGAACACAGGAGGAACTTTTATCATAGTAGGGGGTTTACCCAAAGATTCTCAGAGCTCCAGTCACCCTGCTGCACTCACAGCACATCTCTCCTGTCTGCAACCTGCTGGGAAGACAGATCCTCCTCCACGCTTCATAAAGACTTTGCTGTACTGATTTTGAGGGTGCCACTACAGCTGTAGGGTCTGGATGAGGAGTTCAGTGCCTGACACCGTTCCATCCACCACCTCCCAGGCGTGACACTTCTCCCAGTACCCCCTTTCAAGCAGAAGGAAATAAACCAAAAGCAAATTAACATCCATGGCTCCCTCTGTTCTCCAGAAATAGCTGCCTGTAATAAACACAGCTGTGAAAGAGCCTCCTCACTCTGGTATCTTTAGATATGTCACTTTTTGCCTGGTTGGAAAGGGAAAAAAAACCCAGCATTTTCACCATCTTGTCTGCTGAAGCTCTCCAAGTGTGCTAGCCACACTAAGAGCCAAGCTCTTAGCTCTGCCTTACAGAGTCTGGATGTACCCCCAGCCATCTTTTTACCTTGGGGTTTTTTTTCCCCTAGGAGGAAAAAGCAGACAGGTCTGCCTTCCATACTATTCCAACACAGGAGTATCTGGCCAAGGAAACCTGCAGATTTGGCAAGCCTGAGCAAGTGCCAGCTGGATTTGTGCCCTTCCTCCTGCCTCTGGTTCCTCTCCATTTTGTTTTTTCCTCCTGTTTTTTTTTTCCCTGCTAGATTTATTAGCACCTGGGAACTGATTGAGGTTACAGTACTGTGCTCCTGTTCCAGAGCATCAACAACCCCCTTTTCCAGTCCCACAGTTTCTCTCACGTACCTGGCACAGCAGAGACACTCACAACCCAGAGAGTGGAGTAGGAGAGCCAGGAAAGGATGGGAGTATCACTGGGAAAGGGTCGTTTTCCTGCAGGAATTAAGGAAGCTTTTGGATTCACTGCCTTCATCTGTCCCAAGCGATCACTCTCCAGTGTTGGGGGGGGTCAGATCCTGCTTGGAGGAAGCAAAGTGGGTAGGTGAAGAGCAGATCAGATGGTTGGGATCAGACTCTCAGCCTCACCAAACCATGAATAACCATCATTTCCAGCTCATTTTAGAGGCTCCAGACCATCTCAGCCACTTGCTTTCACCCTGCACGCCATCACCTCCCTCTTTGGGTTTCTCCTGCCTTTTATCCCCTTCCAACCCCCTTCAGGCCAGTTAAAAAAAAAAGAAGGAAAAATCTTAAGGAAAGTTTTAAAACACTTCAGCAGCTCAGCTTGGAGCTTTTCCCATCCCTCCTCCTGCCCAAGCTCAGCCCTCAGCCAACGGCTCTTGCCCTCCAGGGCACGGCTGAGCACAAAAATCAAGCAAATACCACCCAGGATCAGGCAAGCCCACGCCAGGCCCCAGCACATGAGCAGGATGATTCACCTCCTGCCTGCTCTGCCTACACCCTGCAGCCTCCTGGATGGGCAAACAGCCACTACAGGGAGCCTTGACCCTGGCATCCCTCTGATGCAAGCTGATGCTTGCCCTTGAAATGCTTCCTGCACTGGGGTTATCCCCTTCCTGCTGGCCAAGACCCCATCTGCCTAATCCCTCATTTGCAAGCCCCAAAAAGTCAAAATTCTTCCTTTCTGGATGGTTAAACCACTTCTAAAAGGGCATCCTACCTCTCCAGGCAGCAGCTGTGCAGCTGGGAAAACACCCTTTCACCCCAGCCTCTCCACACTCTCTCCCCTTTGCCTTACACCCACACCACTCTTCTCTCTTTTCCCAGGGACTTGTGTTTTCACCACCTAGGGCCAGATCTAGGCCGAGATACCAAACTAACTCCTGGCAGGCCGGGAGCAGAGAGAGCAAGCAGCGATTTTCTCGGCTCCACCGCCCTCTGCGGGCTTGTGTCACCATTTCCAGCCAGAGCCCAGAGCAAACGAGGCCCTTGGCCAGTCCGCCCAGCTCTGCAGGAAAGCTTGCAGGGAGTTGTGTGAGCAGAAAGCAGGCACTCTGAGTAAAGTCTGGTTCAATCTGGGAAGAGAAAAACATGGCAAAAGAAAATCCAGCAAGAAGCAAGTTTTACCATCTTATTTATGCAACACTCACCTCCCCAGCTTGTTGCTGGCTCAGTCCTGCCCATCCCAGCAGCAAAAATGCTCTGTATCTCCAACAGAGAGGGCACAGCCTAAATACAGCCTCCAATAACGGATCCAGGGCTAAAGAGCAAACAAGCACCCAGCAGATTGTTTGGTTTGTGGCTATCAGCCCTCTTAGGTGTTGGGGTGACACGCAGCAAGGAGCCTGCAGTCCAGGTCCTGCCTGGGATCTTTTGGGCAAGCCTGACAGTCATGAAGCATCAAATGCTGGATTCTGTTACTGAGCTGGCAGCATCCAGCTGGCATCACCAAGCTACAAAGGAGGCCCATTTGGAGAGCAACCCATGCAGGGCCTTGTGCCACTGGAGCCAAGCACAGCCTGGCTGGCCAAAAACTCACCCAGAGGAAGGAGAAGCATGTGGGAAGGACCTCCCTGAGGGAAAGATGTGTGGGGCTGTGCCATGGAGGTGAAAGGCAAATAACCAGCTGTAGGAAGAGTGTGGTTTTTGGGCACAAAAGCCTGGCTTTAGCCTCTGAGAGAAGCAGTAGATGCCAAGTGGAGCCTGGGAAAAGCCTCCTTGGCTCGGTTGTGTCAGCACAGGATGGGCTCTGCAGTGCAGACAGGGAGAAAAATGCAGATAAAGGGATACAAGAGTCTCCTAACAGGAAAAACGAGTCATGGGCAGCTCCAGACCAAGTAAAAAGTATTTATTCAATTACAATAAGCCCCATGTGTAGGGTGAAAAAATAGTTACAAAACACCCCCCCCCATATCCCTCCTTTTACATATAAATATTAAAAGCCCCTCTCCATCTTGGCTTTTTCTCTAGAACAAGGTGCCTCGTGAGACAACACACAGCACCTGAGCTACCATCAGTGGTTTCCTCTCCAAACTGCAAAAGGAGCATTAAAAACAAATCCCTTAAGTAAAGCCCCTCACCCCCCATCCCAGTGCCCAGGGAGGGATGGAGGTCTGGGGCCACACAGTGATTGTGGGGCTTGCAGTTTCCCAGGCAGAGAGGCTGGGCACGGCCGTGAGCAAAAGCAGCAGCAGGAACCACCTGCACTTGTCTGGGGAAGTTTTTGGGCTGGGAAGAAGGGAAAAAATCAAAAGAAAATCAAGTCCTGGTTGACCTCAGTTCAGAAAGGACAGGAGGGGTGTGCTTCACCCACACCATCAGTTACATCTTTGGCACATCAGCTTTTTCCCTTTGCACTCGTGAAATTCAAGCTGAGCAATCTTCTGTGACCCACAGCATCCTCCAGCCCTGTCCCCAGGCCCCTTTGTCCCCAGCAGCATCCCTCTGAGGACCATCCCACCTGGAGAAACCCAGGAATTCAGGGAGCAGCTAAGTTTCATCCACAGCCCCTATTCTCCAGCTTCTCCAGCTGAGGGACTGTCATCACAGGGTGCTGCCCCTACAGCTGCACTGAGTAAAAAAAACCAAAGGAATTAATAAATATACTAATCTTTACTTTAAAAAAAAAAGGCTTTTAAATGCATTTTCCCTGAATTTTTCCAGTGTATTCCATAATGCATGATAAAAATAGATCTATTCCCTCCCCTCCCCCCCCAAAAAAATAGATCTTAAGCTGTTTTCCACCTCACATGTGCATCTTTGGAGAGAGGAAGGTGTGTTGGCTGTATTTAGACACACAGCCAACCAACCCAACAGCACGGCCTTCCCTTGATCTCCTCTCTAAAACACAAAGAGGCGTTTGGCCCGGGGCAGGGGATCAGGCTGGGTAGTGCCCATGGCCACACACATCTCAAGACACAGCCTGGGCATGGTGGGAAGAGACAAGACCTCCCCCTCCTACCCCAAGGGGATGAGTTTTCACAGTGGATCGAACCCTCAGCCGACAGCAGGGACGGGAACAGTCGCTCTGGCTCAGAGCTGAGCTCGGATCGGCACACGGGACAAGTGGTTTGAGCCTCTTGAAAGGACCAAAAGGGGATGAGGAGTGGGGGGGGGAAGAAAATATTCAGCCATCGGCAGAGGAGGAAGCAAAACGGGCAGCTGGTTCTCTTGGGTGGCTTCAGCCTGGGTCACCAGACTTCGCATTTCTTGGGGGGATTCATGGGGGAGCCCAAGGGGCAGCCGAAATGCTCCGCGAACTCCCGCGAGTTGGAGACGGTGCCGATGACGCGGAAGCGCGAGGGGCTGTGGGGGTCGGTGATCAGCCCCTCGTGGGAGCTCTCCGGCGTGCGAACCGAGCACCACACCTGCCAAGGGAGGAGAGATCAGAGGCCTGAGCACCCCCTGAGGACCCCTCTGAGTGCCCCAAAGGGACCCCTCCCCTGCTTGGGTGATGGGCACCAACAGCTCAAGCTCCCGCTTTGCCTCGCTTTTTAACCAGTGTCTCCTTGATGTGCTTTCTCCAGCCACCACACAGCATCTCCACATGCCTTAGCCTTGCCATCACATTCTCCCAACACCACCTGGGCATGCCTCCAGCCCCCAAAAAACCCCTCTGTGCCCACCCTTCCAGCCCACCAAGCGACCTACCTGTGCGAAGCCAACGAAGAAGAGCTGGTGGTTGGTGAGGCCAAGGGTTGGGAGAGTCTCCTCTTCCCCATTCTTTTTCAGCCAGTTTTGATATGCCTGGAAGCCAGGGAGCACAGCAAGCTCAGGAGACATCACAGACCCCCCCCACAACACCATGCCTCCCCACGCCATCTCCCCAGCCCCGTGGCCGTACCCTGTAGGCAGCCTTGAGGCCCCCGTTGTCAGCAATGTTCTCCCCCAGGGTGTGCTTGCCGTTGACGGCCTCGCCGTTGACGGTGTAGTTCCCGTACTGCTCCACCATGCAAGCTGTCTGCCTCTTGAAGGCCTCCACAGAGGAGTTCTTCCACCACGGACGCAGGTTGCCATCCTTGTCGTACTCCCGACCTGCCACGAACAAAACAGTGGAGGTCCTGCCTCATCTTCCCAACCAGCCAACCTTCCTCCCTCCCCAGCAGCCCACCTGCCTGGCCCCTGGCCATACCTTGGTCATCGAAGGCATGTGTCAACTCATGGCCCACCACCACACCGATGCCACCAAAATTCAGTGACCTGCAGGAGGGGAGATGCTGAGATTCAGAGAGTAGCCACGAAACACAGGCTCAAGATCTGAAATGCAAGGAGATTTAGGAATGCTGCCCTCCCCGTTTTCCCCTAAGCTCTTACTTGGGAGATGCACGGGTGTAAAAAGGAGCCTGGAGGATACCAGCGGGGAAGACAATCTCGTTCTTGGTGGGAGAGTAGTAGGCATTGACTGTTGGAGGTGTCATGCTCCATCTGCAGGGACAGAGAAACACAGGATAGTGGGAGCTGGAAGGGCCCTGCAGAGCTCATCCAGCCCCAGCCCAAGCAGCTTCCCCTGGCTCAGGGGGCACAGGAACGTGTCCAGGTGGCGTTGGAAACCTCCTGAGAAGGAGCCTCCACACCCACCCTGGGCAGCCTGGGCCAGGGCTCCCTCAGCTCAGCACCAAAGGAGCTTCTCCTTGTGTTTAAGTGACACTCTTTGCATTTCAGCTTGTCCATCATCCCTTGTCCTGTCACTGGACACTACAGAAAAAAGGGCTGCCCCATCCCCTTGACACATCCCTTTTCAAACCCTTGTGGTCACCCTCCTCTTCTCCAGACTGAACAGCCCCAGGGCCCACAGCCTTTCCTCTTAAGCAAGATGCTCCAGTTCCCTGATCATCCTGGTGACTCTGCACTGGACTCTCTCTAGAGGTTCCCTGCCCACCTTGAGCTGGGGAACACAGCTCTGGCCAACACAGCACCACAAACCCACTGCCAACACTTGCTGGGACTCCCTCCTCTTATCATGGTGCAAAGCCATTGGCCCAAACTGAACCCCCCGCCCCCATAAACCAGCCACGGTCTGGTGGGTGCCAAACCCCAGTGCCTGAGATATTGTGCCCTTCCCTGCCGAGTGCCACGGGGGAGCAGAGCAGACGACTTACTGGTCCCGGTTGGGTGGTTTCCGGAGCTGGTCAGCGATGACCCTGGCTGAGAAGTTGTAAAACTGCACAACGTTCTCGAAGTAGAGGTCAGACACGGCCTCATACTGCAAGAGAGGAAGGCACAAGGGCTGTGTGAGGATCACTAGCTCCACTCCTCCCTCCAACATGCTTGCGTTTGGGCTCCCAGAGCAGGACGAGTTACAGCTGCTCCTTTTTTTTCTCCTCTCCACATCTGCAGAGGCTCGAGAGATCAATGAATCACACCAGGATGGAAACCAGCTCCTCCTCTTCCCGGGCAGAGATCCCAAGAGTCCCAGCCACCTCAGGATTGGCTCACAGCTCTCTGGGAAGTCCCCAGAGAAAGGCCAAGCACATCATTGAATATTCCCTTCTGGAGGAAACCTGGGGTTCAAGGCTGCCCTGAGGCCACGGGGATGGGCACCCATCCCACAGATGCTAGTGGAGAGGAGAGCACAAGCCCCAGGGAACTTATCTGACCAACTCACATCATTAAAGACTTTATCCAGCTCCTTGGGGTCCATGATGAACTTGGGGTAGCCGATCATGTTGTAGATGGCATCTGCCTGGGGGGGTGTGACAAGGATCAAAGTGCTTTTAGTGCCAGGACGGAAGGCCAGGCTCTCCCAGCTCCACCAACCCACCCACCATCACCCTCCCTCTCATTCCCCAGCACTGCTGCCAGCACCTCACCTTCTCTTTGGCTGACTTCCTCGTCTCTTCATCCATCCACTGCAGGGTGTCCAGGCTTTCCTCAAAGGCTGTTTTAATCTCTGCGATCATTTCCTCTGCCTAGACCAAACAAAGAGGCACAACATCAGTCAGGAGAGCCAGCTTCACACCCAAGGGAGGTCAAGGGCCCTTGGGCAGCAGTGGGAAGGAAGAGGCTGGGATACCAAGATGACACAAGGTGGGCAGAGAAACACTGGCTTCCCACCACGGTGGTGGCTCACGTACCCCCTTCACTGAGACCTACCACTTGCTTGTTGTCCTCAGCAAAGGTGGCCTTGACAAACATGGCCCCCAGGGCAAAGCCCAGGTTGTTGTCTGTGTCACTGATGCAAAACTTCCAGCGTGGGAGGCAGGTCTACATGCAACAAGAGATGGTTATCAGAGGTTGGCATCGCCAAAGCCCCTCACCTTCCCATCCCCTTCCCCCACTGAGACACAGGGGTCCACATCCAGCACCCCGTGCTGAAGCTGCCACCCCAAAACCTGCCCCCACATCTATTTTTTGGATGCATTGTGGCAAGGACTTCACTACAAAACAAGACCACTGTTTCAATGGTGACTTGGGGGTGTCAGGGGCTTCCCTCTCCCCTCACCTTCTTTGTCCCATACATCACTTCCATGAACTTTTCCTCGGCGTCCTGGAAGCGCTGGTCGAGGAAGGAGCTGGTTTTCCTCACCAGGTTCCAGATCATGTAGTTGTTGAGGAGACTGTAGTGAGAGGAGGTGAGTGGGCAACAGGACATGCCTGCCCACCCTGAACACGCCACTTCCACCTGGGCTGGGGGCTCCTCTCACCATTTATCAGTGGCCAGGATGAGGTCAGACACCTGCTCCAGATACTCCTTAGCGTAGACTACAACAGGCTCCGACTCATTGAGCTCCACGGGGTAGAAGACTGTGGAGAGGAAGGGCATCCAGTCCACAGCCGGTGCCAGCTCCTGCAAAAGCCACACCACTGCCACACATCCAAACAAACCCATCAGAGGGAGGGTGACAGATGCTTCCCAAGCTGGGAGCTGTTACATCAGCCCCTGTTTAAGAGATCTGGCAGAGACCGATTCCCGTAACAGCAGCATCCTCCAAAGGTCAGAGGGGAGTAAACAATTTCCTCCCACAAAGGAAAAGAAAGTGGGGCGGGTGTCAAAACTGTTGACACAGCTCCTTAGGGTCCCCTGGGGATCACAGGGTGGTGACCACGCTGACGTCTGCAGCCCAGCAGCGCCGGGGAGAGCACCAGTGCCACGGCAGGATGAACCCCAGGGGTGGTCTGGAGCCTGGGAGGAACGGGTCAGGGTGAGATTTTCCCCAAGGAGGACACGGGCCAAGCTATTGCACAAGAGCTTCCCAGACAGTGTTGGCGGTCCTCAGAAGAGTTGCATCACCTCTACCCGTCATCCTCGCTTCCCAAAGCGCAGCGGAGCCGACTCCATCCCTTACCTTCAGGTCTCCAACTGTCATTTTATGGTAGATGACCTCCTCGTCCCTGTGCTTCTCCTGTGGGATGGTGATGTTAGCCAAGGCTGTCTCAAAGTCCAAGATCTGCTGCATCTGCTGACGTGTCGACTCCTCGTCGGTGCCTCCCAGGAACATCCCCAGCTGCACCATGTAGTTCAGGTACCCGGCGAGCACCTACGTGGTGGGACCAAGAGGCTCAGCACGGTGGGTGTCACCTGCTCCTCGCACATCCCTGGCAAAATCTCCCCTCTTTACCTTACCTTCTCATTCTCTGTCTTGTTCAGGTAATAGTCCCGCGATGGGAGGCCTAACCCCGACTGATCCACCTGGATGACGTTGCTGTTGGAGTTCTTGGAGTCGGCGCTGACGTAGACGGAGAAGAAGGGCGACGTGCGGTAATGCGCCGTCACCTCCCGCAGCGTCACGTTGAAGTTGTCCCCTGCCCAGGGGCCTGTGATGTTCCAGCCACCCAGCTGGGGAAGAGACAGCAACCAGCTTTTGGGTAAGGAATAAGCAACTTGGCATTGCCTAAATATCCCCCTACCAGGAGAGGCAAGAGCTGCCTATAAACCCTGCCTGCCCTGGGAGGCACCGGGAAGGGGATCTGGAGGGCGCTGGGGCTGCACATAAGTGAATTTCCCCCTCCTCCCCTCCGCTTATTTTGCAGAGGGAAGACAGCTTTTCCAGGAGGAAGGGGACAAACCTTTTGGATGAGCTCCACCAGTGGGGCAGCACGCAGCTCCTCGATCTTGCTCTCGTTCATGCAGGCCTGGTAGTAACGCTGCGCCTTGCGCTCCGCCTCGCTCGACACGTTGGCCGTGGTGTTTTCTGCACGAGGTAAACCCAGGGAAGGAGGTTTGCAGGAGGTCCCTGAGGACAGGCATCCAACCCCCATCCTTCCACCACAGTAACATTCAGCCCCATTTAGGGGCAAAGCAAGAGTCTGAGAAGTTGATGAGAATCTCCCCACTGGTGCCCTTTGTGCCTCCAAGAGCATCTCACGGCCCCTCAGCCCTTCCTGGCCTCCTGCTCCCATCTCCTCCCCCACCTCCAGTGACTGCTCCAGCTCTTTGGAGCAGAAAGATAAAGACAGACAAAAACAAAAAGCTTTTTTTTTTTTTTCCCTCAGCAGCTCTGATGTTCCCAGCATCATCCCACCCCCTGTCCTGCCCTTGCCCCCATGCTGGTGCTCCTCAGCCCTATATTATTCATTCCTGCAAGAAGAAACAATAAACCCATTTTTCTCCTCTGCCCTCAAAACCATCCTTTTATTCCCACCCCAACCCTCCCCCTCCCCTAAACTCTCCTTCCCTAGAGGCTTTTGGGGGTTTATTATTTTCCTCATGACACAGCTTGCACCTTTGGCTTCCCAGCTGTGTGGTTTTTATTAACTGAAGGTCCCTCAGCTCCAAGGAATTCAAGGAAATGCTGAGCACGACTGCTTGGCTGGGAGCCAGGTCCCTTCTCCCGGTAAAACCAGTGCCAGATTGCTGAGGGAAGAGCTGGGGACGAAGCCATTCCCACACCACCACCACCACCACCAGCCCCCACCTCCTTCTCCTGAAAGGCAACACTCTTCCCAAACCTTCTCTTTTCAGATAATCAGCCCCAGCTCAGTGGAAACTGCTGATAAGGAACCAGTTGTTTGCTCAGAGCTTGAACAAACCGTCCCCGCCGGTCGGTCGCTGGGATAAAGCCTCCTCACTTTGCTGTTTGCACGCAGAGGCTGAGCCTGGGATTCTTCCTCTGCTGAGGGAGTTTTTGACCCCTAAAACGGCCAGATTGGCAGCCAGTCCCCCCAGAAAAAAAAAGCCTCCTTGCAAAGGCTAGAAGCTACAGCAGGAAGAAAAACCCCATATTCTTGGGGTGATATTGGGGTGCTATGACCCTTTGTGTGCAAATCCTGAATTTCAGAGCTCCTGGGAATGCTGCCCTGGTGTTTGCAGAGCCAAGGCTGGGACTCTTCCCTTACTTGGCACCCAAGAGTTGCAACACCACGGTCAAAAATCCCAGGAGCATCCAGGAGAGCAAACACAGCCAGGACCTGCTTCCCAACGTCCTTGCAGCACGTGTGTCACGGGTCAGTTTGACACTGGGGTTTAAATCCAACCTGACATCCCCACATCATGTTTTCAGCATCTCCCCTAGACCTAACAGGGCTCCTCTGCACTCACTGCTCCCGTGAACTCACCCAGCAGATGCTTCATGATGGCCTGGTTGTGCTCCCAGAGGTTGTTGAAGGTGCCCCAGCGCGAGTGGCCATCGGGGAGGGGGTTGGCCTTGATCCAGCCCCCACAGGCATAGCTGAAAAAGTCCTCACAGGGATTCACTGACTGGTCCAGGGAGTTGAGGATGGAGCTGGTGACAGAGATGCAGGCTTCTGACAGGCACACAGCAGGCGGCCCTGGGGGTGGGAGTGATGGGATCACCAGGAGCAGCAGGGAGCATCCTGCCCCATGATGAAGGATGTGGGCCAATAGCCCATCTAGTGCCCCAGCATCCCACCCCACACCTTAACATTGTGCTCCAGAGCAAGAGCTACAGACCAGTATTCTCTCCCATGCCCAAGCATCCTGCCCTGGGGTGAAGGATACAGGCAAACCTCCCATCCTAATACTCCAAAATCAAGCTCCAATGTAAAGGTTACAGTTAAACATCCCATTCTGTGCCTGAGCATCTTACCCTGGGGCAAAGGATATGGGCAAGCATTCTGTTTTGAGCCTGAGCATGCCACTCCACACCTGACGAGCCATACAGAGCCATACAGAGCCATACAGAGCCATACAGAGCCATACAGAGCCATACAGAGCCATACAGAGCCATACAGAGCCCTGGGCTGGAACAGGCCTCTAAAGATCATCTAGTCCACCCCGTCTGCTAAAGCAGATCCACTTAGGTCAGGTCACATCCTGCCTGGTACCCCAGAATCCCACCCTGGGGTGAGGGGTACGGGCAACCACCCCGTCTTGTGCCTGAGCATGCCAGCCCACACCTGAACATAGGACCATACAGAAGCACAGGGATTGAAAAGGACCTTTAAAGATCACCTAGTCCATCCCCCCTGCTAAAGCAGATCCACCTAGATCAGGTCACATTCTGCCTGGTACCCAAGAATCCCACCCTGGGGTGAGGGATGTGGGCAAGAAACCCATCCCACCCCAAGGAATCCCCCAGCAACCCACTCTGATCAAGGTAGGGTGGGACCCCTGTGTGGTGTGAAGACTTACTGGCTCGGTACTGGAAGATGATGCCCAGCAGACACGCTGCCAGCACCCCAACCAGCACCCCCACCAGCACCATCAGCTGCTTCTCGATGCGCGTCCGCTCAGCCCAGCACCCTGGGCTGCTCCGTGAGCCTCGGAAGTTCACCTGGGGCGGGGGGGGGAGAAAAAAGCAGCATCATGTCCCCACTGGTGACAAAAAAAATCCACCCAGACAAGTCCCTCCCAACTCATTTTCGCTTGCTGCAGCCCACGCCACGAGTTTGGCCCCCGGCGTGGCTGGGGCTGGGAAAGGCAGCAGCTGCCTTCCAGCAAGCGGCCAGGAAGGGCGGCACAATGGCAGGAAAGGGAGCGGGGCGAGTGGCGGGGCAGGCTCACCTGCTACCCTGTGCCACCCCAAAGCCCTCCTCCAGCACGGCTGCCATCCCCCCCCAGGCTGTCCCCAAGCCCACTGGCACAGGGTGGGCACCGTGTGAGAAACGCCTGCTCAGGGCAGTCCCCGAAAAACATCCCCAGGAGATGTCCCGATGCCACGGCCCCAGCAGGGAAAGCCAAAAACCACAGCAGAGCTCTGATTCTGGGGCAGAAAACACCACTCCAGGCAGAGACCAAGGGGGCTGGGAGAGAGGCCAGCAGCAAGAGCATCCCTCCAGCCCCAAACCTTTCCCAAAGAGGCCGGACACTGGCAGCCACGGGCAGGTTCTTTTCCCCTCGCCACCCTCAGCCCTTTCTAAGCCGCTTTCCCTCTGCTTGGGGAGGAATTAACCTAATCCCCTTTAGCCAGAGGGCAAAGCTCCCACTGCTGTGATAACTGCTCACCCCAGCCACACCTGGAAAGGGGCTCAGCAGACAGAAAAACCAGGTGCTGAGGCTTTGCAAACAGCTGAGCAGGATCCGGCCCCACAAGCTCCCCTTGCACCGGTGAGAGGAGCAAAGGGCAGCAGCAGCCAACACAGCTCTGCCCACACCGGACTTTGCCCCACGGAATGGTTGGTCCCAGGCAGAAAACTCTTCTGCAACCTTTTTTTCCCTGCTTGTCAAGGTCTAAAACCCCCTATAGAATGATTCTTCCCTCCCCACACCTCCAAAGCCCTACCTGGAAGCCATTGGGGTAGCCATCGCCTTCGCTGATGGAGTCCAGGGGGTCTTCGTCATCCAGCGTCGCTCGCTTGTAGGTCGACATCTGCACAGGGGAGATGGGCGAGCAGAGGTGCTCAGCGAGGAGGAGGAGGAAGGAATACACACCCTTCTAAAGCCTCCTTCTCCTCCTCCAGGGACCTAAATCCCGAATGGCTCCGGGGTAGTAAAAAGCTGAACAACCGCCCGGAGGAAGGTTATGGAAAGGAACGAGGGCTGGAGCCAAAAGCTGAGCAGCGAAACCCGAGCCCGCCCGCCTCACTTTCCCCTTCCCCCCTCCCCAGGGCCGGGTTGTGCAACCTCCCCTTCAGCCTGTAATAAAGCAATTCCCTCCTCTGCGGGCTCCCAGCCCCGAACTGGGGTGAGGGACCCCCCCTGTGCCGTGTTGGGCACCTGAGGAAGGCTGGTGCTGGAGAAAAATGGCTCTTCACCCTGCAACCACCTCCTGGCTCCTGCCCCATGCCCTGGCTGTGAACCGTGTCCAGCCTGAAACAGCACCCTCCCCATACTCCCCGTGCCCTCTGAGCACCCAAAGGCCACAGCACCTCGAATTCAAGCTGCCAACGGGCTCCCTCCCAGCTCCTTATCCCTCCGGGGTGTTATTTTATCTCAACCCCCAGCAGAAAAACAAGGGGAAACCTGGCGGGCTGGCAGCCAGCCCTTATCGTGCTGCCGCTGCCACCGCTTCCTTCCCCCTTGGCACGGCACTGCCACCCAGCCACACCATCTCCCAGCACAGAAAAACAACCCTTTGCCTGCCACCGAGGGGCTGAGCCCCCCAAAATCCCCTTTGACCCCCACCAGCGAGGCACCACGCCGTGCCCATCACCCCCCGCTGCAGCGCAGGGTGAGGGTTTGAACCCCTCTGGATGCCCCCAAAGAGCCAGGGAGTTGATGCAGAGCTGTGCCTCAGTTTCCCCCAGCAGGAAGGTGCTCACAACGAAAGGGCCAGTTCCCAGTCCCACTTCCCACAAAACAGCCTGAGCTTCCCCCTGACACAACTCCTAACGACTCCCATCCTCTGCTCACATCCCAAAAATCACAGCCTGCCTTTCATTAGTCACACTTTCCCTTCCCAGTCGTGCACCAAAACAACACCCTCCCGGCTCGCAACCCCCAAAAAAAACCCCTCCCCTGGGTGCCCACCCTGAGCCCTACAACCCCTGAGGGACAAAAACCCTTCAGCTGCACCATTTCATCCTCGATGCAACGTGGTTTTCTGCAGGAATCTCTTCTTCACTCCCCCTCCCCAACCCTGCACTTGGAAACTTGCACCTCAGGGCACAAAACCTCAGTCTCCCTCACGATGGGGGATGAGGGGGAAGAATCCACAAAGCACCCCCTTCTCCCCTGGCTCCAATACCCCAAATTCCTGGAGCCCCAGCTCTCTCAGCCAAGGTTTTCACTCCATTTCCTGAGGAAATGAGGGTTTGATGGGCTCTCCCCTACCCCTCCCCTCCTGAAAACAGCAGGAAAATGGGACTAAGAAGAAAAAAAACACCCAAAGAAACCCAAACACACACACACCCCCCCACGCGTTCCTTCTCCTCCTGCTAAAGACCAGCTGCCTCAACCCTCTATCAGACATCAGAGAATCCAAACTGAGCTCGAGCTCTCCCCCCCAAAAAAAACCCACTCGCGGGAGGGGGTGGGGAGGTACCAAAACCAACCCTCAGCTTCCTTCATTTGGGGGGGAAAATGGGATCCAGGAGGTATTTTTAGTACCTGTGCCCCCCACCCCCTTCTGCCCTGAGAGCATCAGGGCGAAGCAGCACCCAGAGCACCCCTGGCTGCTCCTCCCCAGCTTGCAGAAGGAGGAACCCCCTCCCCCTCCTTTTTTTGGGGTTAAACGGGGTGGTTTTTGTCCGGCCCCCACCCCCAGCTCTGTTGTTGGTTTCAATCCCAATCCAAACCACCCTTCCCCAGCTCCAACACAGCGGGGAAGCACCCAAAGGTAGGGGGGAGCACCCACTCTCCCCCACCCAAGGGATTTCCCCACCTTCTGTACAACTTCGAAAACTCTTCGCAGGGCCTTAAATCGCCTGTTTTTTCCCCAAATCACACTCCCTCCCTTACTTCCCCCCCCACACACACACCCCGTTCCTTTCCCTTATAAACAATAAGCCCCGCATGCTTTGAGCACCCAACTACTGAGGAAGGTCCGGGGAGAGGGGGAAGGGGGTGGGAGGGTACCCAGCACCCCCCCCCCAACACTCCGCTTCTCGCACGGCCGGGGACGCCCCTCACCGTGGCATCGGGGCACCCCCCAGCCTGCGCCGGCCGCTTAACAACTCTCACCCGGGGCGGGCGCCATTTCGGAGCAACCGGCTACCGTGGGCGATGGCGTTTTATTTTCGCCCTCCCCTTCCATCCTTCCATCCACCCGACTTCCCAATCTCACCCTCCCCAACCCCCCCCGGGTTCCCGTCCCGTCCCCCATCCCCGCACCCACGCGCGCTCCCCGGTACCTCCACAGCCCGCAATCAGCCCCCCACTGAGCCTCAACCTTTTAATTAAGGATGCCCTGAGCGGTAATTAGCAGCCCCTAGCGGTAATTAGAAGCTCTGGTGGTAATTAGAGGTGGCGGGAAAGGGGGTTTGGGTGGGCACCCAGTTTGATGGGGAAAGCCTTGGCTGCAGAGAAATCTTTAAAAGGTGCAAAAAAGAGGGGGTTAAAGTTCACCAAAAATTATCTTTATTGGGGGGCACGTCCTGGTTTGGGTTGTTTGCAAACAGCTCCCCAAAAGTGGGTACTGCTGGGTTGGGGGGGAGGTCACCCCTGCACCCCTCTCCTTGCAGAGAGAAACCTGCTGCAAACCCCGGTGGGTTTGGGTCCAAGCGCTGGGTGCTGGGGTGGGGGGGATAAAGGGGGGCAGCTGTTTTGGGGTTCCCTATGCTGGGAACTGGCTGGGGGAGGGAGGGCACCCTGGGGACCTAAGGGATGTATGGGGGGGTCTCTTGGAGTACAATACCCTTGGGGTACAAGGGGGAGTCCCATGGGGTACAACGGGGGTCCCACGGGGGTCTGTGGTGATCTCTTGGGATGCAACTGGGAGGATTCCATGAGGGTCTCATGGGGTGCAACGGGGATCCCATGGCGTGCAATTGGGGGGATTCCATGGGGTGCAATGGGGATCCCNCTTATAAACAATAAGCCCCGCATGCTTTGAGCACCCAACTACTGAGGAAGGTCCGGGGAGAGGGGGAAGGGGGTGGGAGGGTACCCAGCACACCCCCCCAACACTCCGCTTCGCGCACGGACGGGGACGCCCCTCACAGAGGCATCGCGGCACCGGCCCGCC
>WBNH01010200.1:112300-123450 GCA_013401255.1 Urocolius indicus
ATGCAACTGCGAGCATCCCATGAGGGTCTCATGGGGTTCAACGGGGATCCCATGGCGTGCAATTGGGGGGATCCCATGGGGTGCAATGGGGATCCCATGGGGTGCAATGGGAGTCTCATGGGGTGCAATTGGGGGGATCCCACGGGGTGCAATGGAGGTCCCATGGGGTGCAATGGGAGTCCCATGGGGTGCCATGGGGTACAATTGGGGGGACTCCATGGGGTGCAATGGGGATCCCATGGGGTACAACTGGGGGGGTCCCATGGGGTGCAATGGGGATCTCACGGGTGGATCCCATGGGGTGCAATGGGGGTCCCATGGGGTACAATTGGGGGAATTCCATGGGATACAATGGGTTCCCATAGGAGGCGATGGGGGTCCCACGGGAGACACGCTGCCCTTCACTCCCCGGTTTGGCCAAGCGCCCCAGACCCCACCACCTCCAGATTTGGGGTGTCTCCCCCCACNCCCCCCCCCCCCCCCCCCCCCCCCCCCCCCCACTCACCATGGCGGCCGCCCCCGCTCCCACCGGCCTCGGCCGCGGCCCCGTCGGGGCGAGCAGCCGCCTGAGCCCCTGCGCAGCTCCTCTCGCCGCCGCAGCCTACGGAGGGTGACGAGCGAAGGATGTACCTGGGGTGGGAAAAGCCAATGGGGCCGGCAGAGGGACGGGCTTCCTCCCTCTCCTGCTTTAACTCTTTCGGGGAGCCCCAAACCCCCTTTTTTAGGGATCCCCCTGGCCGCTGAATACATCCCTCCGCTTTGCCCCCCCCCCCCCGGGCTGCGCGCAATAAAGGGGACACGCGTGGAATCCTGCGAGCGTGCCCGCGGGCGGCTGTTGGCAGCGTGTGAGCGCGCACCCGCCCGGGGACGGCTCCCACGCGTGCGCCCGCATGCGCGCACCCGCCAGCGTGCAAACCAAGCGTGCAAGGCTGCAAGCGTGCGTCCGTGCTCGTGGGGACGAGCTGTTTGCCCCCCCCACCCCCAACCGAACCCCCGCGTGTCTGCCGGCCCCCGTGGGCACAGGCTCTTCTTTGCTGGGGGGAGAATGCGCAGGTCGCGGCTCCCACGTGCCGGGTTAACAAAGGGTTAATGAGCTTTGCGCGCGTGTGTGTGTGTCCCCATCGCAGCTGCGTCACGTGTGAGGTGACAGCGGTGGAGGGGACACACACACACACACACACACACACACACACCCCCCACCTCAGACACCCCCCTCCCCGAGCCGCGCCGGCGGGCTGAGCACGGACGCGCTCATCTCACCTCACGCGTGGGGCTGCGAAGCGCTGTGCTGCGCGCTGGGACGGCGGGCGGGGGGTGCCGGAGGGATCTTGGGGGCTGTGCCCAGCCCCGGGGGGAGGAGGAGGAGGAGGCGGATTTTTGGGCTGAGACCGCCACCTTCTGGGAAGCCACCCACGGCTGCGCGGGTCACGGGAACCCCGCGGTGGGGAAACTGAGGCAGGGGCAGGCTGAGCACCAAGCCTGGTGTAGGGACGGACTTACAGCAAAGCCGCCTCAGGCTGGGCTGCGGCGTGGTCTCGCGTGGGGAAACTGAGGCAGGGGGATTCCTTCTCCTTCTCCATCCCCTCCCTTTGCTCCCCAAACTACGCCCGTGGCACGATTTGGGGCCAAATGATGCCAACACGCACCTGCCCCCCACTCCCCCTGCGTGCAGCCCCCTGCCCCGCGTGGGATGGATGCCCAGCACTCACAGCCTGTCCTCGGTGCACCCTAGCCCTCCCAGTCCTCCCAGTAAAACCCGGCAGAGGGCACCAGTAAACCCAGTTTGTCTCTTTCATCCCACTCCCCCCCCCATGCTGGCAACGGGGGGGAGGGTGGAGGAAGGGGAGGAGGAGGAGGAGGCGAAGGCCGGGTGCGGGGGGGATTTAAGGGCCCGCTGTCCCCCCGGCCCGGCCTCCGCCCGCCCAGGAGGAACGTGGGTGTCGGGACCCGAGTGTGTGCGGGTACGTGTGTGTGTGTGTGTTTGTGCGTGACCCCGGGGCAACGCGGGATCCCCTGGGGACAGCGCTGCCACCCACGGAGCGGCGGCGGGGGTGGGGGGTCCCTGGGAAGGGGCGGGGAGTGGAGGGTGCAGTGCAAGGGGGGTGGTCGCGATGGGGACATGAGTGTGCAACAGGGACATGGGGTGCAGTGGGGACGTGGGGGTGGGGGGGGGACATGAGCGTGGAACAGGGGCATGGGGGGGGGGGGGGGGGGGGGCGCGGGGGAGGGGGGGGGGAGGGGGGGGGGCAGGGGAAGGGGGGTGGGCGGGGGGGGGACGGGAGTGGGCAACAGGGACAGGGGGGTGTGATGGGGACAATGGGGGTGAGGTGGGGACATGAGCGTGCAACAGGGACATGGGAGTGTGATGGGGACAATGGGGGTGAGGTGGGGACATGAGCGTGCAAACAGGGACATGGAGTGTGATGGGGACAATGGGGGTGAGGTTGGGGACATGAGCGTGCAACAGGGACATGCGGTGCGATGGGGCTGTGGCTGTGTGATGGGGACATAGGCAGGGGACACGGGCTTGTGATGGGGACACGGGAGTGTGATGGGGACGGACGTGCAACAGGGACACGGGTGTGTGGTGGGGACGTGAACATATGGGGATGGGTGGTTGTGATGAGGGTGAAGGTGTGCGATGGTGACATGGGCTTGGGATGGAGACATAGATGTGACAGGGACACGGCATGGGGACTGGGACACGGACATGGGTTGGGGGCACACATGGGGTGGGATATGGGCATGGGGTGGGATGTGGGCATGGAGTGGGGACGCAGACATGGGACTGAGGCATGGGCATGGGATGGGGACACATATGAGATGGGATATGGGCATGGGATGGGATATGAGCATGGGATGGGGACATGGGAATGCAACAGGGACATGGGCATGGGGTAGGGACACACATGGGGTGGGATATGGGCACGGGATGGGGACACAGGCATGGGATGGGGACACGGGCATGGGATGGGATATGGGCATGGGATGGGGACACACATGGGGTGGGATATGGACATGGGATGGGGACACACACACACAACATGGGTGTGCAATGGGGACAAGACACATGTGATGGGCACAGAGATGTGTGCTGGGGACAGGGACATGTGGTGGGGACAGAGACACACAATGGTAACAGAGACACATGATGAAGCCCCTGCCACACGACAGGGACCCCGCTGTGCCACACTCACACGGGGCTGTGCCACCATTGTCCAGCCTCGGGTTGGTGCCTGCGAGGTGACGCCCGAGGAGCAGGAGGGGCTGGGACAGGGGAGCTGGCACGTCCCCAGGAGGTCACAGCGCTGACCACACAGGGAGGGGACATTCCCCTCCCACCCTCGCTTGGCTGAGCCCCGGGGCGAAGGTCTCAGTGGGGAAACTGAGGCACTGAGCGGCTGCCCCTGCCCCGCAGCTCTCTCCCATCCAGCCCCAGCTCAGCGCCACAGGATGAAGGCTTTCCTCCTCCTCCTCCTTCTCGCCCAGCTCTGCTCATCATCACTGGTCCCTGGTAGGTGACTTGGTAGGGGGTGGGCAGCACCTCAACAGTGGGTGCTGTTGGGTGCCATGGAGCCCGGTTTCCCCCCCTGCAGAGAGGGAGAAGGACCCCGAGTACTGGCGGAGGCAGGCGCAGGACACGCTGCGGGAGGCCCTGAGGCTCCAGCGCCTCAACCAGAACGTGGCCAAGAACCTCATCCTCTTCCTGGGCGACGGTGAGATGGGCATTCACCCGGGGAGGGGGGCACAAGAAATTGGGTGCCAGGATCAATCTGAGTTGCATTGAAGAGGGTGCTGCACGAAAGTGGGTGCTGCAATAAAGCGGGTCTGCAAGAAACTGGGTGCTGGGGTAAACTGCATTGGCAATGAAGTGGGTGCTGTGACCTGCTGGGTGCTGCAACAAACTCAGCTTGTGGCCAGCTGGGTGGTGTGATAGTGGGTGCTGCAATAAACTGGGTGCTGGGATAAACTGGGCTTGTGAAAACTTGGGTGCTGGGATAAAAGAGGGTGCTGGGATGACCTGGGTTTGCAAGAAATGGGGTAAAGTGGGTGATGGGATAAAGTGAGTTTGCGAGAAATGGGGTGCTGGGCATCAAGTGGGTGCCCACCTGCAGGCATGGGTGTCTCCACCGTCACGGCCGCCCGCATCCTCAAAGGGCAGCTGCAGAAAGGGAAGGGTGAGGAGAGTCTCTTGGAGATGGAGAAGTTCCCCTACGTCGCTTTAGCCAAGGTAAGCTCCCTCTCCCCTACCCTGGGACACCCGTGGGACACCACAACACCCACCACAAGGCCGTGGGTGTTTGGGCCGACATGGAACAGGAGCTGAAATTAGGTCAGGGGCAGGCGCAGGGAACTGGCTGCGGGGCCCCAGCGCTGTGCCAGGGACCAGCCCGTGGGAACGGGGAGCGGGGGGCAGGATGAGGCTGCCCGGCCGTGGGAAGCCACAGGATCCCCCCTCATCTCCCCCCCCCCCCCCCGTCCGACTGCTCCTGGGGTCGTTTTGTTGAACAAAAAGGCTTTGGGTTTTTTTTACCAACAGTTCCCCCACGTCCTGTCCTCTCCGTTTGCCCCGCGGCGGATGCTTGTGGAGGCAGCTCCTCCTGTCTCTCTCTGTCTGTCTCTCTCTGTCTCTCTCTCTGCCTTAAAAATGGGCTGGGAAATGGGTAAAAGCAGCGAAACACAGCGAGGAGGGTGACGTGTGACCGTGTTGAGGGTGATGTGTGACTGTTGGGGATGATGTGTGACCGTGTTGGGGGAGAGTGAGGGGCAAAATGAGGGGGCAAAGGGCAAAATGAGGGGGACAAAGGCAAGATGGGTGTCTGCTGTGACCAAGCAGCAAGGGAATGGAAGCTCCAGGGCAAGGAGAAGGAGGATGAAGCTCCAGGGTGAGGATGCTGCTGATGGTGGTTGGTGATCACAATGAAGGTGATGATGAGGGTGATGATTTACCTGTCTTCCTCCCCCACTCTACCTGTCCCCCCCCGCCCAGACCTACAACACCAACGCTCAGGTGCCCGACAGCGCAGGCACGGCCACCGCTTACCTCTGCGGCGTCAAAGCCAACGAGGGCACGGTGGGCGTCAGCGCCGGCGTCACCCGCGACCGCTGCAACACCACCAAGGGCCAGGAGGTCACCTCCATCCTGCGCTGGGCCAAGGATGCAGGTGAGAGGGGGCTTGGTGGGCACAGAGGTGGAGGATAGGAGGGGGGTGTAAAGCCTCTGAGGGGTGTTGCCACCGTGGTGCCCTGGCTTCGTGGCGCAGGGAAGGCGGTGGGCATCGTCACCACCACGCGCGTGACCCACGCGACACCCAGCGCTGCCTATGCCCATTCTGCCAACCGTGACTGGTACTCGGATGGAGAGATGCCCCCGGACGCGCTGGAGGGCGGCTGCAGGGACATCGCCCGGCAGCTGGTGGAGAACATCCCCGACATCGAGGTAGGGATGGGGATGGAGCCTCTGGGGATGTGGGTTGGAGACACTCAAGGATGGGGCCATGGGGACCAGGATCACCCGTGGGTGCAGGGCTGGGACCTTCAGTGAGTGAAGAACCTCCAGTAGATGTTGGGGTGGGATCCCCAGTAGATGTGGGACCAGCATCACCCATGGGTGCAGAGCCAGAACCACAGATGTGAGACCAGCATCACCCATGGGTGCAGAGCCAGAACACCAGGCATCACCCATGGGTGCAGAGCTAGAGCCACAGCAGATATGGGACCAGCATCACCCATGGGTGCAGAACCACAACCCCAGATGTGAGACCAGCATCACCCATGGGTGCAGAGCCAGAATCACAGCAGGTGTGGGACCAGCATCACCTGTGGGTTTAGAGCCTGAATCCCCAACACCTAGGGGATCAAGACCACCAATGGGTGCAGGGCTGGAATCCTCCAGTTGACATGGAGTCAAGACCACCCATAGACACAGACCCAGAACCGCAGCAGCTGTGGGACTAGGACCACCCACGAGTGGGGGTTGGGACCAGGACAGTTGGGTAGATATGAGCCCAGGACCCCCATTAGATGCAGAGCAGTGACCAGCCCCCCAAATTCTCTCACTCCCTCTCCTTTCAGCCTTCCCCTGCCCCAACCCCTCCCCTTCTGCCCCTCGCTGTGGCTTTACACAGAAATCCAGCCCTGTAAATAAATACCCTTCTAGCCTTCAAAATAGCCCCAAAGCAAAACATTTCAGCCTGTTATTTAGCTCTTTAATAGCCTCTTCTTTTGGGGTTTGTCTTCTTTTTTTTTTTCCCTTTAATATAATTTTAACTCTGACCCAGGCTGCAAATAATTACACACTGGAGGGAAAAGACTTTCCCCCCCTCCCTCCTTTATTTTTCTCCCTCTTAATACTTTTGGCAGCCACGTTTTGCAGCTTTAGAATTCACCTTCTGCTCAGAGAAAGAGAAGGAAGGAATGAGGGAAAAGAAAAAAAAAAAAAACCAACAATCCCAAACAACCCAAACCCCAAAATCTTTGCTGGGTTATAAATAACGAGAGGCCAAATAAATCGGGCTCCAAAGCAAACAGCGAGCGCCGCGGGATGAGGCTCCGTCCCGGCGGGTTCACGCGGGGACCCAGCCCTGGAGCATCCCCGGCCCAGATGGGGAGGAAGGGAGGAAAAAGGAGCTGAAAAAGAAATCAGATTGGCTGCTGGAAATGGTTCTCTCTTCTATCTTTTTTTTTAGCTTTAGGGTTTAATGAATAGGGAGAGATTTGAGGGTTGGAATGCCTGGGGTGGTTCGGTTTGTGCCGGTGACGCCAGGGCTTTCCTGGACATCCCACGGTGGCTCCTCGGGGGTTTTCCTCCAGCTAGGGTAAAAAAAATAACCCCACCACCTCCTCTTCAAAAGGTTGTTTACAAATGCATTTCCCCCCCACACCCCCTTTGGCAGGTGATCTTGGGTGGGGGGAGGAAATACATGTACCCCAAAAACACCAGTGATGTGGAGTATCCCCACGAGGACAAACACCGGGGGACCCGCCTGGACCACAGGGACCTCGTCCAGGCCTGGCACGACACCAAACCCCCAGGCAAGGTAAGGGGGCATTTGGGTTTGGGGTGGGGAAACCCCCCCCGTTACCCCCTTACTTTGAGGAGGTGACAATCTTGCCTGTCCCCAGGTGGCCAAGTACGTGTGGCACCGGAGGGAGCTGCTGGCGCTCAACCTCAGCCGTGTTGACTTCCTCCTGGGTGAGTCCTGGCACCCAAGGGTGCCCTGGCATCAACGGGGTGCTGTGAGGGCCCAGCTCAGGGTGCTGGGGCAGCTGGAGTGGCCAGTTTCCCCCTGGGGATGCTGGTAGTCATCCCTCCAACCACACAAAGATGCTGCTGTGCCCCTGGAGATGCTGAACCCCCCCCCCCAAAGGGTGGTGACACCTACCCCCCCCAAAGCTCTGATGCCCCCACCTTGGTGGTGCTGCTGTGCCCCTGGGGATGCTGGTACCCCCACCCCAAACTGTGCTGCCACACCTCTGGGGATGCTGATAGCACCCCCTCCCCGCCCCAAGGTGCTGACACCCACCTCAGTGATGCTGCTGTATCCTTGGGGATGTGGTGACCCTCAGGAGATGCTGGTACCCCCCTAAAGATGCTGCTGTGCCCCTGAGGGGGCTGCACCCCACCCCTTGGGATGCTGCTACCCTGAAGGGATGCTCTTATACCCCCAAGAGATGCTGATACAGGGTGCTGAGCATGTTGGTATCTCCAGGAGATGCTGCTGCTCCCCTGAGAGCGCTGCTGCCTCCAAGGGACCCTGGTACCCCATCCCCAGATGCTGGTAACTCCCTCAGATGCTGCCATCTTCCCCCCCTCAAGGATGAGATGGGATTGTTTTCCCTGCCCACAGTGCAATCCCCAGTCCAGGAGGGCTGCAGGGCTTAGCCAAGCCAGGGGAAGGAAGGGCTGGGAGCATCCCTGCTCCTATCTCATCACCCTGGATCCGGTGGAATGAGCCAGCACCAGAAGTGTGTGTGGAGGGGGGGAGGGATTGGATTTGGCCCCTTTTTTTTTTTCTGTGGCTTGTTTTGCTGGGGGAAGGATTGTCCTCAGCAGTGTCACTGTCCCCAGGCCTCTTCGAGCCAGGGGACATGGTGTACGAGCTGGACAGGAATAACGAGACGGATCCGTCCCTCACGGAGATGGTGGCTGTGGCCATCAGGATGCTCCAGAAGAACCCCCGGGGCTTCTTCCTCCTGGTTGAAGGTGTGGGGATGGGGAGGGGGGTGGGGAGGGTAAAAGGGAAGGGGAGGGGTCCCAGGGGTGGAAAGGGGGAGTAGGGAGGGTNGGGTGATGGGCGAGTAAAGGGGGTGGTGGGCGATGCGTGGCGAGGGAAGGAGGGTGATGGAAGATGGGAGGATAAAGAGTGGGGGGGTGTGCAGAGGGGACTTTGGGGTGCAAGGGAAGGGTAAAGAGGGAGATGGGGGGCAAAGGGGGAGATGGGGAGAAAAGGGAGAGATGGGGGAAAGGGGGAGGGGGGAAAAGGAGGAGATCGGGAAAAAGGGGGAGCAAAGAAGAGCTAAAGTGGGAGGTAAAAGGGAGGCAAAGAGGGGGTGAAGGTGTAGATGGAGGGTGCACAGGAGGGGATAAAGGGGGCAATGGGGATACAAGGTGGGGGAATGGGAGGAAGATGCAAAGCAGGAGGGATAAGGAGGATGATGATGGTGCAGGGGAGGGGTGTGAGGCGGGGAAGAGGGAGGCACTGGGGGTGGAGGACACAGGGCGACGCTGAGCAGCGGGTTGGGGGGCACCAGGGGGCCGCATCGACCACGGGCACCACGAGGGGAAGGCGAAGCAGGCTCTGCACGAGGCGGTGGAGCTGGACAGGGCCATCGGCTTGGCCACCCGCCTCACCTCGGCCCAGGACACCCTCAGCGTGGTCACGGCCGACCACTCGCACGTCTTCACCTTCGGCGGCTACACCCCCCGGGGGAACCCCATCTTCGGTGAGGCTGTGGGGTGGGGAAGGGGAGAGGGGGTGGGATACATATAGAACTGTGTGGGGGACGCACACACGAGCATCCTCATCCCGCTGACGATGCCACGGCACCAGGCTTGGCCCCAATGCAGAGCGATGTGGACCGCAAACCCTTCACCTCCATCCTCTACGGCAACGGCCCCGGCTACAAGATCGTGGCAGGAGAGCGAGAAAATGTCTCTGCCGTGGATTTTGGTGAGTGAGAAGCTTGGATGGGAAAGGGCTAAACTCCCCCCTCCCTTTGGAGCAATCCCAGCCTGGCTCCAACGCTGCCGTTGGGAAACGTTCCCCACTTTGACTTTCTTGTGTGTTTCTGACCCCTCAGCACACGCCGACTACCAGGCGCAATCGGCCGTGCCGCTGCGCCAGGAGACCCACGGCGGCGAGGACGTGGCCGTGTTCGCCCAGGGCCCCATGGCCCATCTCCTCCACGGGGTCCACGAGCAAAACTACATCCCTCACGCCATGGCTTACGCCGCCTGCATCGGCTCCAACCGCGCTCACTGCACCAACGCCGCTGCCTCCCGCCCCGCCGCCACCGCCACTCTCCTCCTGCCCTTCCTCACCCTCCTCCTCCTCCTCTGCTAAAGCTCCTTCTTTGCAAACCACCCAGAGAGAGGAGAGGGGGATTTATTTTTAATTTCTCCTCCCCTCTTTCTTGTTTTTTGGGAGGGTTTTTTTGGTGGTTGGTGGATGGCAGCAGAGAAGAAACAGAGAGAGAAAAAGGACTCAGTGGAGCAAAAAAGCAGCCGCCGGCGGTTTGGTGCCGGGAGCTGCCTCTGTAAATACACAGTTCCTTGCCCTGTCATTATCCAGCCGTGGGATTTGGGATTGAAAGAGCAGGAGCTTCTCTTTTTTTTTTTTTTTTGGCCCCAACCACCATGGGGGACAGTTCCCAACCAAGAAAAAAAAAGAAATGCCTTTTGGGTCCCAACAAAACCACCTCGTGAGGCCCTGACCCCACACGTGTGGGCACCCCCGAGCTGAGGGAGACAAAAGAGCCACTCACTAGGGTCCAGTTGTCCTCAAAAAAAAAAAAAACCAAACATGTGGGGTTGGTTTGGGGTTGTTGGTTTTTTTTTTTTGCCTCTGGGGTGATTTATTTTGCTTTAAAATCCTTTGGTTTGAGGCAATTTGCTACTTGGGGGGGAGCTGGAGAGAGAAAGGGCAGCATATGTGTGTGTGTGTGTGTGTGAGGGGAGGATTTAAGGGGTGGCATTCACTGGGGTATAACCCCCCCTTGATTAGGGAGGGGTAATTAGTGGAGGGAGGAGTCATTAAGAGAAGGGTAATTAATTAGGGGAGGGGGTTTCTGCAGTTTAAAGGAGGAGGAGGGGGTGGGGGAGAAACTGAGGCCTGTGGTAGCACACAGGAGGGGTCCTGAGTGTGTAAACGGGGGCCCTGCACGTGTGAAGGGCCCCAGGAAGGAGCAGATAAAGTCCTGCACACACAACTGCCACGTCCCACGTGCAAATGCCACGTCCCATGTGCAAATGCCATGTCCCATGTGCAAGCCCTCCCCTGCCTCAGCAAACACCCACCCTGTGCCCCGTGCAAATTGTGGGCACACGCAGCCTCCAGCACCTCCAACCTCCCCCCATTAACAACTCGACATCCCTAAGCACTCCCAACCTTCCCAGCACCCCGAAAATCATCCCCTTCAGCACCTATAAATCCCCTGTATCACTCATAACCCTGCAAGCTCTCCTTCAGCACCCCCAAACCTCACGAACACCCCTCCCCAAACCACCCCAGCACTCCAGACCCCTCTGTGCACCCCCCCAAGCTCCCTTCAAACCCCCTGAAACTCCCCCCAGCCCACCTAATCCCCCCCTCGCATCCCCTAAGCTGTCCCAGCACCTCCAACCACTCCTGAGCACCCCAAAACCCCTCTCAAACACTCCCAAATTTTCCCCCAGCATCCCCAACCCACCCCAGCACCCAAAAACTCTGCCGGTACCCTCAACTCCCTCTGAACACCCCAACTCCCAACTGAGCACCCCAAATCCCCCCTCAAACACCCACTCCCCAGCACCTCCAAACTCCTCCAGTACCCTCAGCCTCCTCTGAGCACCCCCACCCTGCCCGAGCACTCCCATAGCACCCCCAAACCCCCCCAAACTCCCCCCAGCTGCCCCAGCACCCTCCACCTCCTCTGAACACTCTCAGCAC